>JAGDQP010001642.1:81770-104289 GCA_022664845.1 Lepisma saccharinum
CAAAGACAGTGGCGATCACAGTGAGAGCTTCGGCTCTCCTCTCCCAACCCATCTGGTCAGCGTGGGAACAGTAGACCAATCTCCTCCCTCCGGAGAGAGGCCTCATTGAATATGGCTGATTTATTTCCACTCCCGGATGAGGCCTCTCCCCGGAGGGAGGAGATTGGTCTACCATAGGTGTACATTTTTACCCGACCTCGCTCAACCTCGACCTCGTGACGGGACTTCGACCTCGACATCTCACTTCGACATCGACCTCGACCTCACTCAACCTCCAACTCGCGCTGGGATTTCGACCTCAACCTCGACCTCACGACAGAACTTCAACCTCGACCTCGCTCAATCTCGATCTCGCGACAGGACTTCCGACCTCGACCTCACTCAACCTCAACCTCGTGATCGAATTTCAATCTCGAATTCACTCAATCTCGACCTCACGGTTTGAGGTCGAGGTTGGACCTCGCGAAATTGAACAATGAAATGAACAGCTACTATGTAAGGGAAGTCTATGGAACATTCCGGATAGGTGAATAACAAACAAATAAGGGCCGAACGCGGTTGCTAAATGGTATAGCGTTCACCTCTGGTGCTGGGGATCGTCGGTGCGATTCCGGCTCATGCCATGTGGGCTTTGTCGATGACAAACACTGTCTGCGTGGGTTTTCTCGGGGTGCTCCCGTTTCTTCCCACTTTCTTCATTCCACCAATTCATCCCATCATCATCCATCCGTCCGTCAGTCCTGAGCCAAAGTTATCTAAAAGCCTTACAAGTTAAATTCAAATTCAATTCAACGAACAAGTAAATATTCCATCTATTTCAAAATAAGTAAATAAAATGAGTACTTTAGTCAGACAAGGGCTATTCGCGATAGTGAATTATCTCGGAATACGTAGTACTTCATTTCAAAGTAAAGTTACGTATTTAAAAAAAAAAAAAGATTTTATATTATGTATGCTGTGTGCGAATTTAGGTGTGTGGGTAGGATTTCCCTGTAACAATTATACATTCCCGCTGATCAATGTTTTACATCCCTGCTGCGGATAACATTCTTCCCTTGAATCTTATAGTCGAAATGAAGTCTGAAAATTGGAACAGCACCTATTTGTTTTTCCAAACTTGATTTCTTAGGCTACAGCTGTTTATGAAACCGAAGGCAAGTTTCATACTCTTGCAGTCCTTCTTTTTTAAGAATGCAAAAGAAAACACTTCGTTTTAATTTAACAAGATGAAGCACACAGCATTTTAGTGATAGTATATAGGAAAATACAAATGCAGAAAATTATTTTTCATATTCTTGATATCTTAAGATTTACAGTGCTGCCACGATTTCAGAGCACCACAAGTTCTACAGCTGATAGCATTAGCATCCTCTCCATCTTCGGTAGCATAAAAAATCCTTGCATTCTTGTGTTTTGAAATAGTTATCTATTCACCTGAAAAACAGCATCCTTTTTGCCAGAGGCCCTATAAGACAAACTGGGGGACTCGGAGGGAAGTATCGCCAATTGTTTACATTCTTTGGGAAAGAAGAAAAGGATCTGTGTGCACCACGATGGCATGCACCCAAATGAGTAATATGATCTAGTTTCACCTACAAGTAAATACATGTACAAACTCAGGACAATTTGAGGAGGAATCACAAAAGAATGTCTCCAATTGAACATTATGTGTCACGACACGAGAGAGTCATCAACTGTCACATTTTAAAAATAAAATTAACTTTTAAGGCAAAATTTGCATGTTTAAAATACTAGTTTTGAATTTGGTGTGACCTGAGTAGCTAAACTTCTGGTTTATAATTAGATCTATTTTCTAATGAATTGTAGCTCATTGGTTCACTGTAGCCAGAGTTGTATACACTAGCCAGGCGATTTAAGCTGGAATACTATGAAGTATGAACTATGAAACACCAGAAAAAAAAGTATTGCTTCGTAATATAAGTCGTATCGAGACGGGCCTAAACCTTAGTGCTGTTACCGCCCTTAAGCTCATTTTATCTATTTTATGTATCGAAATATAAGTAAAAGAAAATATAAAATTTCCATAATAAATAAGGTTACTTCACAAAGTGTTGATCAAAACACGTGTCTGGATCAATGAAATAATCAGGCAAACTTTGCTTATTGTGAAGTGACGGTTGTGTGAATTTACTTATTTCATTATTCAACGAATGTAGTGGCCTGAACAGGCATGTATGGTTAACCCCGTTACAAGTCGGTGGAAAGACATAACTTGGCGAGCACTCTTCTGGTAAAATGAGAAAAGAAACTACGACCTTAGATTAGGTACCATCCCGGCATTTGCATGTGTGAATAAAGGAAGAACCCTGGAAAAACCTCACTCAAGATGGGCTCTCTTGCCTTTTCAAACTTAAAGTCACCGACTGACGTGTCTTCAATTTCTTGGTATAAATGTTCCGGAGAGATCCCTGCCTCACACTAGGCGACGTGGTCGCGCGACTGAGTCACAGTTCATATTTGTTTACCCAAGCTAGTTTAGTAAAAACCTTCCCGACGACACCTCACGCACCTCTCTGCCCTTATAGTTCCTGAGATTTAATTTCTGTGCATGGACGGACAGAATGAGTGGGATTATAAGGTTCCTTTTAGCTATAGCTTCGCTATCAAGGGACCTAAAACTATTCACTTTACTTTTTCCTTTCCTGGAGTAGCATCTAGGGACGGTCATTTCAATCACGGAGTTCAAACTTACAACATCCACACGGCCTCATAACTTAGTGTTAGAGCGTTGGCGTAGCATTCTGGAGGTCATGGGTTCAATCCCAGTGGCCGACCATCCTGACAGAGATTTTCCTGACTCTCACCAGGCTAATGCCGGTATGGCACCTTTAACTTAGGCCCTGGCCGACACCTTCCCGAATCCTTTTCCCTCCCCTACTCAGCCTGAGCTTTAGATGCCTAAAGCCATGAATAAAATTAAGTTCAACCCAAACGGCCTCGGATGACTGCAGTCCACCTTCATAATTAAGAATCCTCCTCGCGCTCGCCCCCACTTTTTTCACAATCTAAGAGCATTATCAAAATTTTTAGAACATAGTGCACTAGTATTTACAAATTACTACGAAATACAACGGACAGCGATATCGAGATCTTGTCTATTAATGAGTACTAAGACTTCATTTGAAAACAACTCATGAATGGACTGGTTCTCGAGTTCGACTGGGTTTTCAGTCTAATAACTCTACACGCTGGTACAATGACCATAACCACTAAACCCCGACACACCTCTTTTTTCTGCTTAAACTTAAACCTCGACGTTACTCAACCTTGATTTCGCGACGGGAGTTCGACCTCGACCTCACTCAACTTCAACCTCGTGATCTCACTTCGACCTCGACTTCACTTAACCTCGGCCTCGCGATCTCACTTCGACATCGACATCGCCATGGAACTTCGACCTCGACCTCGCTCAACCTTGACCTCGATCTCCCTCCACCTCGCGATCTCATTTCGACCTCGACCTCACGGTTTGAGCAAGTGTTTTGTGCAATATTGTCTATTAATTGTTTCATCAAGCAATTATATGCATTTACTCTCTTTCTTTTCTTTTCTGATTTCAAACTTCTGAGTAGTAAAATAGTAAAATCCGAGACTCGGTTTAAACTACCTAAAGAGTTGGTTTATTTCTCTTGAACTTCGGCCTAAAGCTAAAAACCTCTTCTTGCAATAGAAACTGACGTTTAAACCTAGGCCTAACTTCGTCTATGACTAAGCTCTGTGTTTGCAATCGGCCCTATAAAATCTTGTTTCTGACTTACGGTGCTTTGAAAATAGCAATTTTTTTCCTTGCGCAATAAATTCTACCAAATATCTTGTATTTTTATATAGCCGAAACATCGTAATAAATGAACACAGAACGAAAATATTTTAAATTTGAACATTTATGTAGTGAACCTTTAACATACACTTTCATTGAGCAAAATCTAGGATGGTGAAACGATACTCCCAGTATGATTCGATATGAAATGACCCATAACTACTTTCTTCCTCTCTATTCACAAAACTTTATATTGTCTTTCGTCTTTACAAAAATCAAGAAAATGAATAAATAAAATAAAATGTAGCGCTGAGTGTTGAGAAAAGCCTTACAATGCTATCAAGGTCACACATAGATTCATTTTAAAAGCCCCGGGTGTCTGTGTGTATATCCGACTATTTTCTCGAAACCCACGCGCTCCATCCCTACATATGTGGTATCAAATGAAGCTTATGACGCGAGGGTTTCACATAAATTTGTACGGCCTCTTACCAGTTTAACCATTGAGACTCAAGAAGCGAAAAAAAGAGGGAGAAAAAAGATATGACCTTAATAATCTAAACAATCAACACCAAGAATGAAAAATTATTTCAAAACTGAATTTAAAACGACGCACTCATGTTTTTCTCTTCCTTTATACTTTGCGTTGCTTGATCAGTGCTAAACTTGGTAATGAACATCAAGAGACCTTCAGGCGTTGCTAGTATACTCTAAAGCCTTCTGTTAAATTATGTGCTTTCGGATACAATAGAATACGTACGTGAAACGATGTAACTTCTCCCACGAAGTCTTCTGGTGTAGTGACCACTCACCAACTGAATGCGTTGAACTTGCGGATACAAGAACAACTGATCCAAAGGAAGACGAAACAACTGCATTTTCGTTGTCCAAAAACTAAAAAGACATAAAAGTCCGTAATCACATTTCAAGAAAAAAAAAAAATATTCTTATTAAAATTTCTTCAGTTAAAGATTTTTTTTTTTTAAAAAAAAGAAGAACAAAAACGAACAACTAACATATTTGAAAATAAAACATTAATACATACTAGAACTAATTTTCCTTACAAGTTAGCATTCTACAACAAATTAACACAGCTCCCAACCTGATCATCTCTGACTTTTGTATTTGCTGGGATACCAGAGGACACGAAGTAACAAACATACGCAAAATTTTAGTTCTCAGTGATGCACGGTATCCATACCGCAGGGTTACCAATTTGAAAAGCTCCCTTTTTTTCACACAAGTTATACATATCGTAATGATCTTATGGTATGTTAATACTTATGTGGGTTCTTATATGTTAATAGATCATTGGTATAGCCTTTCGAGGTAGGATTGTTGTTCAGTGGTTATTAAATAAGAGTTTAGATGCGGTTGCCTTTTTACCAACACCTTTCATTACAAAAGTTCCACTATATAAGTTATATACAAGTTGATTAAATGACTGCCAGGTACATGAGCTATAGCGATTAACATGTGTCATCTCTTCAATGTTGCGATTTATAACTGACTTGTATCGTCGAGGAAATTGGCTGTAATCGATGAAGGATTCGACTCCAAACCAGCTCGGAAAAGGTAGGTAGCCCGACTCCAAACCAAGTCGGGGATAGAGGTAGGAACTCCGACTCCAAATCCAAACCAAGTCAAAGGACAAGGGAAGAGGTGACCACTGTCGAAATTGATTAAGTGATACTCTTATAGTTTGCTGGGCCTTTTATAGGCCTCTTCTTGGCTTTCTTGTAGGAGTGACTTATGTGCTTCCAAGCTTCTCCGCTTGGAGTTGGCATCGTCTGCTACAATGTTATGATTACATAAACAATTATTTCTTCTGTTTACTTCGTCGTTTGTTTTGATAATATGTGTGCCTACTAACACACATATCCAATTCCCATTACACTCCCCCCCCCCCTAATCCTGGGGTTAATTAACAGTTCTGGGAAGTTAATTTCACTGGGATAATTGGAAAACTTGCACTTTATGATAGCACAATAACACTTTTCACTATATTTACACTTTTTATTTAATTAGTCGAGGATCACTATTGCTTAACCTGCCCAGGGCTCTTTGAGCTTCATCCCTCTCAATGGGGTTAAGCCTTTACCTCTTGTAATGATTCACTTTAAAAAATATATACTAATTCACTGATAGTATGGGTAGGGGTGATTTCCACTTTTGCTTCCTTGTTGTTACTGCAAGGTGTGGTCTCACTTTTGTTGTGGGGTGTCCCTTTGAGATCTTGATCTAGGTTTCCTGCTGGTTCACTGTATCTTCTTTCACTGAGTCAGTTGTGGGGAAGGTTTTAAGCTGTTGGTTTGTGTGTTTTATCATATATATGATACACACTAGGTTTAAGACAATATCACTAGTAAGATAAGAATCACTATTGTTAGCATCTGGAACGAAAGAGTCGTTATTTGATTTGTTTAGTTTTCAATTTTTTATACATACAGAATAAAATTATTGTTAGCACTGTTATTAATACAAATATTATGATCACTAAAACTATAGTTGTCCATGCTACCATGGGATGTAGGTGAAAATGCTACTTGCTAGGCAGATTGTTCCTCTCATGTTTCAATACATTATCTAGATTATCAATTGTCTTCTGCAGAGTTGGAATGGGGAATGAAACATTGTTTTATAATTTTGGGGTAAGTTATAATGCTTTATTTCTAGTTCCCTTTTATGCCTATTTGTTAGTTTTAAATTGCTTGTCGATATTACATCAAATTCGTGATATGAAAAATAGTATGTGTGCGGAACTGTTTTGTTGTTTTGAATTTTTATTTCTGCTTATCAATTTAATGTCATTTCTGGTTGCTATGTGTAAACCTGACGGACTATACATATAAAATTGTTCCTGACTAGATAACTCTGGTTTGATTTGGAATGCTGAAGTGTTATTTCGAAAGATTAATTCATACAGACTGTATGCGTTTTTTGTGTTTTTGGTTGCGACTGTACTTTACAAATTGTGAGCATTTTTTGTTGACTGCAGATAGATAAATCAATTTCAAACAAAGAGTTGTCTGTTTTTATCGCATGTTCTGGCAAGGTTAACCGCAAGCGTGCAGATTTGGATAAAAAGACATTATTATATATGCAAAATGTAATAATTTTTCTGGCCGATCACTGATATTTGTAATATGACATCCAAATTCGCCGTTACAGTACCAAAATTGACCAGGAAACTTTTAGATGTTCGATAGAAAATTCCTATGTCGTCTTGCATGATAGAACTTCGAAGTCTTGGGTTACTACTGATGATTTCCCTTGCTAACGCTGGTTTGTTTTTGGAAGTCGGTCGGTATAATTTGGAAAATTTTAATTATAAATTGACGTTCTCTTTCGTGGAGAATGGTTACCAATTATTCATACTTACTACATGATTCATTTTGAAGATGTATTGCACTGAAGTCCAGATGAAGTCGATAAGGGATGAATTCGATGTCTTCATATTGGATTATTGGTTTGTGCTTTGCTATAGAGAAGCCGTACTGCGTACATACCATCTCGTGTGCATTGGTGTTCCTTATGAGGTCTTCGGCTATCCATACAATAATTGCTGATTTGTATGAACTTACATTTACTCTAGATTTATTTTCTAGCAAGTCATTAGCAATGAAGCTTCTAACTGATAAGGTGTATTTGGAGAAAGTGGGATTGTTTCTAGAAGGAAAAAAAAATGATATTGCAACTAAGCGTCAAATTTTAAAAGCGTCGCTTTCTTTTGGGTACTCGAATTCGTTTTGAAAAATTAAAGACACACTTAATTTGCGTAAATAACCGTTTTCAAGAGACTTTAGCTATAAAAGAACGAGTCGTAGTGAAATATCACAAGTGGCATAATGATAAGAAGAAACGATGTATTACTTTTGAAATTCGTAAGTACGAGCTTTTCTTTCTTATTGTTATTCTTTTCTCTCTTTTTTTTTCGTTACGCGTGGCTCTTCTTGTTTGATGGTTTGTCGCTTCCAGTTGCTGCTCTGTCTCTCTCTCTCTCTCTCTTGTGCTGCCGATGTCTGGTCTTTCGTGTATTGAGGTGGGCGGGGCTTCTGGTGTGACGTCACGCTGACGTACTTTTACTCCAAGGCCGCTTCGCTTCTCTCATCTGCGAGGATGAGTTTCTTTTCGTATATAACTTCTACCATCGCTATGTGTATGGAAGTTATGTATGTGTGTGGATGGATTTTTGTAGCGTTCTCCTTGATTTAGAATCCTATTTATTCGTTTCTTCGTAATATTTCTTAATTCTATCGACGGATATGAGTTGGATTTCTTGCCTAAAATGTGGGGGAAACCTTACTAAGTATTGGTCACTGTTCTTCTTGTTTAGTATCGTGCAAGGGCCCACATAATGCTTCGAGAAATGTTCCGGTATGTTTTGAAATCTATATGGAAAATAAACTAATAGTTTTTCATTTTCCTGAAATGATACTTGAGTTTTACGTGCATCACAATATAATTTCTGTTTCAAGTATGTTTTATGCAATTTGTCCACTACTTTCTGTCTTATGTCATTGAGTATTTCCCTTGTAATCTGTAGACTATGGTTGATGCCATACTGGGCATCCGTAATAGTTCTGGGAATTCGCATTGTTTCAATGATCAGTTAAAGAGTAGACTTAGAAGCATCAGAACTCCCCTTACGGTTATCGTAAGTAGTACCTTCACGGTTGTCTTTTTTTGAAGCCAAAAGGCACTGTTTTAATTTTACATCCCTGGCATATGACTTTTGGCCTTGAATAACCAAAAAAGTTATACAAATTTATTAAAGAACGAAAAAACGTCTATTGCCTCACAAGTAGTTAACATACTCAACGAATTCGAAGGTGGAATACTAAATTTCTGTACTTAAATTTTTGGTTTAAGCATGTGTATCACTTAAAACTTAATATGGCCACACCCAACTATGAAAACAGTTTTTAAGAACTTAAGGAAACAAATTACAACAAATCTGGGGGAAGCAACATTGCCCTACACAACATATGCTCAACAGCCTTATATATAATCGAAAGGCTGAGGTAATTGTTTAAACATACTGCAATCGATTAATGTTGGCAACAATGAATGTACATTTGTACAGTAGTATACTTGAATAAGCAGAAACCTTTTTGCAAGTAAAATGAGTTTTGATATCAAACTAGCAAACAATGAGGGTTCGGGAAAATATATATTCTGGAATCCTTTTAATGAGGAAAGACATCCCCAAGTTAAAAAAAAAAAAAAACCTCTTAACACGAGTCCAACAATGGTAAATGTTAATGGTAGCAATTAGCCAAGTGTTTGCCAAGTGATGGGTTAATCTTTACAAGAAAAGAAAAGTTCCAACCATTACACCAATCTAGAAGAAGCACCAACAGAACCACAAGATCTGAACGATACAAATGTAGAAGAACTGCTGATTCAAAGGGGAGATATTTATTGAACAACAATATCCCAATAAGAAGATGATGACAGTTACGAGGTAGTAAAGGCAAAAATGATTCCTTGTCCATCAAGTTAAAGGAACGTACAGAGCCAAACAGATACACAGAGATATTGGCTCACCTGAAACAAAATAAAAATAAATAAATAAATGAGCAACTCTAAATTCTGACAATATATTACAACCCACAGACCAAGAGAGTTCAAATTCTAATTACTAATGGTAGTTCCTAAACGGTACTTTACCAAAACGTAGTTAATATGAAAGTTGTTTAGAACTGACAAGGAACACTCACCAGGTGACAGAGCCCTATTTTGATAACAATTCGTATGTACACATAGTGTCTTCTAATTTTGTGACTTGAAATTCCCAGAGTTTTTCAGGTTTTCAATTATAGTTTTTTTCTAAATTCCCTGAGTTCTTAGTATTGTGGAACATGTAAATAATACGCAATGGCATTTCTTTCAATCCCCCTCTTATACCTTATTGGCATTTCACAAGTGAAACAAAAGATAATCTCATAAAAATAGAGGATTTTAACACACTGAAAATATCCGGTCAGCAGTGGGAATCCAACCCACGACCTCCGCTTTGCCGGGGCAGTGCTCTTACCAACTGTGGACAAGTCCACCTCATAAATTTCCCTGTGTTTTCCTCATAAATTATAATTTCCCTGAGTACTCCAGATTTATAAAATTCTTTGAGTATTCCAGGTTCACCAGGGTGGTAGACACCCTAGGTACAGTGCTTAGATAAACCTTCACAGTCAACAAATAACGACAAGGGAACCCGAGAAAGATGGAATGTAGAGAGGAAGTAAATAGAATACAAAGTAAGGAAAACTCCTTTTCCTTTACAAACTGTTAAATATATTGAAAGCAAATGGCTATTAATGGATACATGCTGGAGGGTATGACATCAATGACCACCATCTTGACTATGCTTCAAAATTTTTAAATAGTAATTGCGTCATGTCAATCTGTGCTGGAATGTTCCAATAAACCCAATGACTAAGTCAGTTTTGGCATAACTAATTCTGTACGATAACATGACATGTGTAATTGATCTGGAGAATGTATGAGTCGAATAAAGAAAAAAACATGTTTTAACAAAATGCTGATCGGTTATTTTAGGAAACATGTTTAAAAAGAATAACATATACATAATTAACAATGTACTTGTCATCGCTATTGACATTTTTGATTTTTAAGTGTCACAAAGCTCTCCGTGAAGTCTGTCATTTTCTCTTGTTCGTTGGTAGTTCGTATTGATAAGAGATAACAACGCTCACTCACTTTCTTGAAAACTTGAAAACGATAAATGAAAACACAAATGAGTCAGTCACACACCAAGTTGTGAACAGAAAATCTAAAGATATGTGTGTCTGTCAGTGTCACAACTGTGCCTCTCTGATACAACAGCAAATGGTGATTCTTTCTACCGACAAGTTCAAACACGTTCAGTTCAGCTATAAGACAATTTTCGGATTTCGTTTTCTTTTCATACTATTACTTTTACTGATTGCGCTCTGAATTCATATTACTTTTAACAGAAAAATCCCTTCCAATCCCATTTCCCAGTAGCAATTGACTGATACGCGCTTGTCTACTTTCTTTGTACGATGTGGACGTTAGCTATCTTAGAAGTGACACTCTACTACTTGTTCGACTATATATTACGCTGTCTCCTCAGTTCATCATTGATGATCAGAATAAGCGTCATATGCATTTGCTCCTAATCAAGGTGAGTTAACTCTTTACAGGATACCGGAAACTGCGTCTTTTTTTCCCCTTTACATAAGCTAAACGACACTGTACAGCTTTCTTCTTCGTTATATTAATAATAATGATTTAACTAACTCTATGGCTTACGGAACTCACAAGCTCAACGCCACAGTAACAAGCGTTCGCTATTGGATTCTATCCTAGGCAACATGAAGCCAGTTTACGGGACAGGCGTAAGCTATAGTGTTGTTACCATCCATATCATCCATTTTATCTTCATAAAGCCACTTTTCACCACGAACATCTAACTCTCAAAGATTGATCCCAAACGACCTCTTTCCCTCCGGCTCAACCACGATGGAATATTATCATCTTTTTCCTCCCACCCAAGCCTGCCCATTTTAGTCGCTGTGATTTAATTCTTCTCATAATATCGGGTGATTGTGGAGTTCTTCATTATGTAGTCTCCTATATTCTCCTATCATTTCGTCCCGTTTATCTTATTCTCAAACTGTTATGTTCAACTGAAAGAGTCATACTCCAACTTTCGCAATCATAAACCGGCAAAATAACCTTTCTGTATATTTTCAATTTAAAACTTTCTTCTGGACTGAATAGAAGGAAACACGACCGATGGTAAGCTTTTTATTTCTTCCGTAACCTCACTCTTACTTGTTATATATATTGCCATGTATTTAAATTTGATTACTCTATGATCTCATTCCTAATTCTTATGTATCTATTTCTTTCATCCCCTGTGTTTCGGCTTGTTATCATGTACCAGGGTGAGTCATATGTTCGTAGCGTTTTCATAGATAATGTGCAGCACCCGCCTCCCCCTGTACCACAGAAGCCTATTCGGCGAAGTACATCCCGTCACGCTGTATGGTCCTTCTCCAACGTTCCACCAGTGACACAAGCCCCTGATGATACCAGGCTGCAGGCTTTGAAGCAAAGAACTCAGTAATGCCAGTTGTCACATCATCCACAGAATGGAATTGTCTGCCCCGCAGAAAGTGTGCCATGGAACGAAACAGATGAAAATCAGATGGCGCAAGGTCGGGACTGTAGGGGATATGTGGTAAAATATCCACGCCATCCATGTCCTCAATGTGCTGGTGGACCCTTCTTGACATGTGGCATGGAGCGTTGTCAAATTAGAGGAGCAGTCGCTTTCGGCTCACCAGTGCTGGATAACGACGGCGCAAAATGTCGTATACCCGTTGCAGCTGTTCAGCATGCAATGTCCCACCTACGAAACGACCATATGGAAAGAGCTCCCAGTGCACCGGACCTTCGAAATTCCACCACACACACACAGCATTGTCTTCTCTTCAAACCGCCCTCTTTGAACCACTGGCTGCGCCTCGGTACCTGGTCGAAGCCATTATTTCCCGGTGTCAGGATAACGAAAAAAGATCCACTTTTCATCATTCGTGATGATCTGCCGCCAAAACCTGTCGTCAGTTGGGTTTCGAAGCAGTTCTTCACACAGGGTCACACGTTGTTGAGCTTGAGCGGGAGTCAAATCATGGGGAACCATTCTCGGTTGCCTGCAGCGGAACCCAAGTTGATGCAGATGACGAACGACATTGGTTTGTGATGTCTGGACCTCATCTGCCAGCTGACGGTTTACTGGTTCCTGGGTTTCCTTCAACAGCGTTCAGAAGGGCATCGATATCCCTCGTCACAGGGCGTCCACTCTTGGGCTTGTCATCGAGACTGGTGTCACCAGACCGAAAACGTTGAAACCACTTTCTAGCTGTGGACGGGTGGACAGTACCTTCACCTTCTACGGCACAAATTTCCTTGGCTGCTGCTGCTGCATTCAACCCCTTTTCCCAGTAATGACGCAGAAGCACACGACACACAAGTTTCTCCTCAGCCATTGTCCTGCCAACAGTGTATTCAACGCGTAGTTCCTCCCACACACCGTTAGCACTGTGATCAGACAGACACGTGACACGCTCTCTGCCACCACCACCTTCACCTGTTCTACACGTTGCACATGGTTTTCCGGCATCGAGTGGGCGGGGCCAGCCAACGCTACGAACATATGACTCACCCTGGTAATTTGTTTTTTTCTACGTTCACCTGTAGACCTATCTCATCGTATGTATCGGTTACCTTGTAGTGAATTTATATGGTCCCCTATTAAATCTACATAATCCGTGTATATGAACAGTTGGTTCAAACCATTCAATGTTATTCCCTTTTTGTTTTCTTCAATTTTTAGAATCGCATATTTTAATGCAAAGTTAAACTGCAGAAGTGACAAGGTATCACCTTGATTCAATTCGCTGCGAATCTCGAAACTATCTGGCATATCATAGCCTACACGAATTCTGTTTAATGGGTTGTTGAGTAAAATAGGAGACGGCCGGGTAGCCGTACGGTCTACGGCGGTAGGCCAACGACTCGAAGGTCCCGGGTTTGAGTCCAGGCAGGGACATGGGTGTGGATTTTAATGGCTAAAGGAGCGAATCGTGATGGGTCGAAGTCCAAAGTTACTAGACTGGCCCATATAAAAATAAAGTTAAAAGTTAAATTAAAGAGGACACCGCTGTTTGGCAAAATATACTAGAAGATCTGATGATGTATGATTTAAATGCACTCGTGTAATACCGAGTTGTTAACCTATTTGTATTGCAAAGTATCTTACAAACATATCTATTTGCCCTTTATATGCACATTTGTTCAAGGATTCATTAAAACACACAATCATCACAATGTTTCATACATTCAATAAGTACCTCGTCAAAATATGGTGCACGATCATTTTGTTTCACCCAACCTTAACCTTGGCGCAATTGCGTTATCAGAAAACATTATTTTAAAAGTAGATGTTTGAGTGAGATTCTTTGAATTTCCGTCCGTCTATACACGGACCCCTACTTCAGCTTCTAACATCATATTTGACTGGCAGAGAACAACGTGTCGTCTTCCCTGGTAGCACATCCAAGTGGCTCCACATGCTTTCAGGTGTCCCTCAAGGAAGCTTCTTAGGGTCAGTTTTATTTTCCCTCTTCACTGATGACTTATGCGAACACATAGATAATGCCTGCTCTGTACTTCTTTACGCTGATGACTGCAAAATTTTTAGACAATTAAATCTACCCAAATTTTTTTTTCCTTCAAGCCGATATAGATTCTGTTGAAAGGTGGTGCAATAATTGGTTACTGAAAGTCAATCCTTGCAAAACTGCTGCAATGCGTTTCTCACTCAAAACTCATAACACAAAATGTACGTACACATTAACCTCATCTAATATACCATTACAAAGGTCTGGGTATCATATTTGATGAAAAACTCAATTTTACTCCTCACATTGAATTCATAACTTCTAAAGCACTCAAACTTCTTGAACTTCTCTACAGGTTTACAGATATTAAAGATTTCAGAGCTCTTCGGTCATATTCTCTCACCTGTGTACTTCCCACTATTGAATACTGTTCATCTATCTAGTCTATGGCTTGTGAGACCAACTTATCTAAATTGCACAAAGTCCAAAAATTTTTTATCCACAGGGTACCCAACCTGCAACACAAATCTAACGTAGACATCTTGAACTCTCTTGACTTAAAAAACATACACACACGAAGAAAACTAAATGGCTTAAAACTTCTTTATAAAATAATGCAGGGCACACTCAGGACCAACGACCTTCTTCCACTTTTTAACCTATGAGTACCCAGACAAAACTCTCGTTCACATCATAATTTTTACCTCTCACAACAGAGATTGTGTTTGGTCCAGCGATCTCTTGTATACAGATTATCACATTTTTACAATACTCTTCCTTTACCGCCAGATTTCTGCCTCAGTAAAAGTAAATTTCTAAAGGCTTGTTATATGAATCTAGAATGAATGTTTTTTTTTAATCTTATTTCCTATTGTACAATTCTTTGTTATTATTATTCTTATTGTTATTTCACTTTGTTACAAGAACGGCGTAAAATGGCGTTTGCTGTATCCGTGCTAAATTCTAATAAATAAATAAATAAATTTATTTAATGTTTGGCTCAGACCGGGATGAGGACAAAGAGGCTTAGGTAGAGGACAAAGAAGGTATTGGCAAAGGCTTCGTTAATGTACCATTCCGGCATTTGCCTGGTGAAACTAAGAGGAAACCCTGTTAGAATGGTCGAACTGGGGTTCGAACACCCTACCTATCCACTGTCAATCCTACCGCCTGGATCACGAGTGCGTTTGAGTATGAGAGGAAAGTGGCAACTGGAACTGTTTCAAGAAGAAATAACAGTTTTCTATTAAATGGCAGCAGATGTCTACTGATTTTGTGACTTGAAATTCCCTGAGTTCTTAGTACAGTGGAACATGTAAATAATACGCAATGACAGTTTTTTAATCCTACCACCACCTAGTTCAAGCATCTTTTACGTTATTGGTATTTCACAAGCGAAAAACTCCGGTCAGTAGTGGGAATATAACCCACGACTTCCGTCTGGCCGGGGTAGTGCTCTTACCAACCGTGGACAGGTCCACCTCAAATTTTCCTGAATTTCCCTGAGTTTTCCAGGTTGGTAGACACCCTGGAATAGTGACACAAGCAAACGAAAGCTAGAAACTTTAAATGAACGTGAAAATATACTACAAATATCGACTGGATTTTTAGCAGATATTACATTCTTTGTTACTTCACATTTTGCTTCTCTCTCTCTCTCTCTCTCTCTCTATTTTTTTTTTCAAATTTGTGAATAATTAGTACATTTTCGAAAGTTCAAATCACAGGAGTTGAAACGAATGTAACATAGATTGGCGTAGCATTCGGGAGGTCCTGGGTTCAATCCCAGAGGCCGACCATCCTGACTGAGGTTTTCCTCAGTCACACCAGGTAAACGCTGGGATAACACCTTCAATATAGGCCCTGGCCGTCACCTTCCTGAATCTTTCCCCTTCTCTATCCCGGTCTGAGCCTTAGATGCCTAAAGACCATAAATTACAATTTAAAAAATGTAACATAGAGAATCAACAGCCTACTGATTTCTGACGTCATGTTCTCCTATTGGTTAAAACCTACTATGATGCCATAATTTGCAATTTTAGGTTAATCGAGCGATTAACTGGCTCAGCTTTTGTAGGTTACAGAGATTAAATGCGGAAGAGTTAAAAAAAATAGTCAAATAATGAAATAACATGTTTGATAAACAAAAGATGTTGGCTGTATTTCATTACAAATAACTACAGTCAGTGTGGTTAAACAGCTTGTAACATCCCTAACTTTTTTTTAAGTTAATATTTTCTACCGCAGTTTGAATGAAACAAAGCAGATGGCATGCTAGTGATTAATTTATTTAAACTTCCATTCAGAAAAGAATAATAATTACCATGAACTCTGGATAGGTTTGAGCAAATGGTAAGTGTATGGTAGGTGTATTCAAAAAACAACAACACTTGAATGCTTTAGAGCAGGCAACAGCTGGGCCGCATGTTATATTGTGCGGTTCGCGGAGAGATAAAAGCTATATTAAATTGTGTGTGTTATGACTTTTAGCTATTGGTTTCGACTGCAGACTGATTGATATAATATTTATATTCAATATTTCTGACGACGGCCCGTGACACGACTACTCATACATTGACCCTCGTGTAGAAAGTAGATTGCCACGTCTAGTTTAGATCCCGTATATTCTTCCAAACACTGTCTACATACAGATGATACAGACTTAGCTAATATAAATGACGTCTCTACTTTTCACCATTTAATATAGACGCTATAAAAATTATGATGAAATTATATCCATAGTTAATTTAATTAAAACATGCTAACAAGACTATACATTTAACTTTGTTGTGAAAACACACAGCAAGCGTAACAGTTTCAATGTTCTAATATCATCTTCCTCAGACGACACACTAATGAACACAACCTCAGAGCTTTGATTAGTGTTTCGTCTAAGAAAGATGTTAAAACATTGAAACTGTAACGCTTGCTGTGTCTTTTACAATAAAGTGTATTTTTTAAGCCTTTTTTTTATTTATTTTTTAAGAAAATAAGAATTTTCAGTTAAAACAAACAGCATTGTTGTACTGTAAAATTAGCAGAGCTAACAATCGTCAAGTGTCAATGTACAAACCGCGCAACTAAGTACAACAAATACCATATTTTATTAACAATACTTTTTTATCATCACTGAATCTATGACTACATTTTTCAATATTCTAAAAATATTTACACTCAAATACACACACAAGTCTCGTTCGTCCGACACAAGTAAATAAACAAATGGTTTGCTGAAGAGTACCCGGAAAGGATCCCACTATCATGCTTCAGAAATAGGAAGGTATTTGCCAGATCAGTTTTGGCGAGCCATTTGTCGCCAATCGCGACGGGACACAACTTCTCAGTATCCCAGAATTTAACGAATGATTTGCTAAAGAGTACCCGGCAAGCGTCTCGCTATAATGGTCCCAGAAATAGCAAGGGGTTTGGCAAGTCAGGTTTAGTGAAGCATCTGTTAACTTCCACAGGAACGAGAACATACACACATTCGAGAACACCAGCCGCGTACACACAGTCGACCAAATGCTGTGTGAGTTGGTTCTCCGGCGTAAGATCGTACGGTACAAACGATCTTGCGTCCCTCTACCAACTTTAAAAACACTAGAGGCCCTCACAGAAGGTAAGAGACCTTGACGTGGTTGTGAGACCTGTACCACAAATACCAAAAACCTTACAGGGCCCTCAATGGTAGAGTGCTCACATTTGGTGTTTGGGGTCGTCGGTTCGAACCCTGCTCGTCCCACGCGGGCTTAGTGGTGGACAAACACCGTATGAAGTAGGTTTTCTCGGGGTACTGCCAATGCCTAAAGGCTTACAAATTAAATTCAAAAACAAAAGCCTAACATATTGAACAGAAATACATTTCTTCAGATCGAATCTGCAATACTAGTTTTAAAGAACTATCTCAGCCGCCAAATTAAAACAAACATTAACGGAACGGTATGTTTGGATAAAACTCCAGGAGACAGGATAGCGTGTGCGAATGAAATGCCTATTTCAAGTCTTCTTTTTGATTGAGACTTCCGTGAAAACAGATTATTAATCAAGAAATATCAAAACTTGCATTCGTAATATAAATCATCACTCAGACAGACACTTTCCAGTTTTTCGGGGATGTTCCAAGAAGACTCTCCGGAACTACTTTCACGCATTACGAGAGTTCGGAAACTGTACATACAACTTCCAGCGGCGAACCACCAACTGTGTTAATTTTGCACAGGAATATCAAACTCTCATTCATCCAGCGCCTCACTACTATACGAAAAATGGGAGGCACGTAGCCAGTCCTCATTTCAAAGGGTAAAAACTAGACTAAACTAGAATTGCTCCCACAGAAAAAATTTGCGCAACAAGAAACCCCAAAAGTTTCTTTTACAAACAGGTCTACAATTTATACCTTACATGTTGCTTACAGACCTACTCCTGTTTGTACTTGAAATAACGACACCTTGCTACGAGAATGTCCTCTTGATAGGACACCTCTGTGCCTCACCCAGTACTTACAATCTATTAGGCGCCCAAAGTTAATGACGATGGATTTTGTCGGGAGGCGGTTTGTCACTTGACAGTCTCTAGATAAGACAAAACGATTGTAGTTTGTCGTGGCTAGGGCTAGAAACTTCATATCTGGTGTAGTAAAAAGTAATCCATTATTTTTGCATGACATTGAAGGCTTGACTTACCATAGTTAGAATGATCCGATTTAGGTCACATATGCGCCGCTTTGTTCGATAACGTGTTGCCATTTGGAAGGTAATATCATGATGCCTCTCTCATAGAAGCCCTTGTCCCTATTGGCAAAAAATTGAGACAGTCGATTTTCACAAGCCTCTCTTGACGCGAATTTTTCACCAGCACACGTGTTCGCCATGGACAGGAACAGATGGTAATCACTCGGTGCCAGGTCCGGACTATAAGGTGGATGCATAAGAACCTCCCAACCAAGCTCCCGGAGCTTCTGGCGAGTCACTATCGATGTGTGTGGCCTGGCGTTGTCCTGGTGGAACACAATGCCTCTCCTATTGGCCAAAGCTGGCCGCTTCTGGGCGATTGCTGCCTTCAGACGGTCCAATTGTTGACAGTATAGTTCCGAGTTAAGGGTTTGGCAGTAGGGGAGCAGCTCATAGTAGATAATTCCATGCCAATCCCACCAAACACACAGCAAAACCTTCCTGGCCGTTAATCATGGCTTGGGCGCCGGCGCACCGCGCTTCGACCACGATCGCGTGACGTTGTCGTAAGTGATCCACTTTTCATCACCAGTCACCAACCGCTTCAGAAATGGGTCGCTTTTGTTGCGATTCAGCAGCGATTCGCAGATGGAAATTCGGTCCATGAGGTTTTTTTGCGTTAACTCGTGTGGCGCCCATACATCAAGCTTCTTTGTGTATCCAGCCTTATGCAAATGGTTCCACACGGTTTTTTGTGCAATGTTTAGCTCTTGGGCAATCGAAACAGTGCTTACATGACGGTCGGACGCGACAATGTCCATGATTTTATCGACATTTTCGACACTTGGCCTTCCAGTGCGTGGTACATCTTTGACGTCAAAATTACCGGAACGGAATCGACGAAACCAAAATTGCGCGTGATTGGCTGTTACAGTATCAGGACCATAAACACTATTCACATTTGCAGCCGCCTGGCTTGCGTTTTCGCCTTTATCGAAGAAAAACTGTAAAATATAGCGTATTTTCTCTTTGCTAGTGTCCATTTTGACGCGCGCTCACACAACACTGAGTCAACTCATCACAACTATCTGAACAGTGTTTGTAGTACGCAATCTCATCGTTTGAACGCCATCTCGTTGAACCCGATCGGACTTATACAACGCGAGATACAGATCACTGAAGCCATCTATTGGCAAAATAATGGATTAGTTTTTACTACACCAGATATGTTCTTCGGTATTTTGAGGTTTACTTATCCTTTCTCCGCTTTTAGATCATTTTTGGGATAATTTCTGAAGTTTCGCTCTAATTCTGCAACTTGCCCCTTTTTCTATAATTACCCCTTTTTTAAAAAAAAATACTTCAAGAAACGCTTTTCTTTGCGTTTATTACTGTAATCTGTATTTCGACAGCGTATCTAAAAGTAGCAATACATTCAAACTTAGGATATCCTAACACGGTATTACATTCCTGTACACAAAGATTCTGTCTACGGAAACATATTGAAAAATGTACAGAAATACTGGTTACCATGGTGTCTACTAAAATTGTGACTAGAAATGCGCTGAGTATTCCATTATATATATATATATCTAAGGTAAGTTTGAGAAAAATGAAGGAAAATACCTACAGCTTATAGTTTCGTATTAGATCACACACATATTCACATATCTAAAAGTCACTATGATATTTCGTGCATACAGTTGCACGATTTCAAGTATAAAGGAAGAGAGCGAAGTGCACGTGTTCACAAAGTACAAGATTGAAGAGACAGTGGCGACACGTAGCGGCCGATGCATCAAAACTGGAGAATAACTGACTGCTGCACCGCGTAATTTCCGGAATTTGAAATAATAACAACTGTATAACGTGTACGTACAGGTTGGGATCGTGAATGGAAATGTGTTGAAAATGCAGGGAAAAATGGGAAGTTTAGAATTATTGAAGGTTAAGACCAGGATATATAAAGGAAACCAAGAAAGTTTTGTAGATTTTTGTGGAGGTCTGTGTTCAATTGGCCCTCACACCGTGAGTTGAATGCGAATGGAGATCAGGCGAAGATCAGTTGTTGGTGTGGTTATAGCCAACATACTACCTGGTTGTGGCAGTACAGTTACACCGCCAACGTGCGGAAGGACAGAGTGAACATGGGACCTCCAAAGAGCGTCATAAGGGCGTGTATGTTGTACGAGTTCAAACTAGGGTCAAACGCAGCAGCAGCGGGGCGGAAGATATGCCAAGCCTTTGGTGAGGGTGTCGTGACTACGCGGACAGTGCAGCGGTGGTTTACCAAGTTTAAGGACGGTGACGAAACACTCGAAGATGCACCACGTGCAGGAAGACCAACACAGGTACCAAATGAAGATCTTCAGGCAGCAATTGAGGCGAACAGTGGCCAGACATGTCAGGAACTGGGACTAAAATTCAGTGTGAGTGGAGAAACCATTCGGCAGCACCTCCATCAACTTGGGAAGCACTACAAGTTGGGTCGATGGGTCCCACATGATTTGACTCCGGGCCAGAAGGCAACGCGAGCAGACACCTGTGTTTCTTTGCTGTCTCGTCTGAGGAAGGAGCCATTTCTGGACAGGGTGTTGACATGTGATGAGAAGTGGGTCCTGTACGAAGCTCCACGCCGCCGTCATCATTGGTTAGCATTCCATGAACCTGTTCTAAAACAGTCGAAACCAGCACTGCACCAGAAGAAAGTCCTAATGTGCGTTTGGTGGACTGCTCGCGGCATCGTGCATCGGGAACTGCTACCAGCTGGTCAGAGCATCAATGCAACTGTGTAATGTCAGCAGTTGAGCCGTGTTCAAGAAAAACTCAAAACTCTGGAGCCAGCAGTTCTGAATCGCAAAGGGGACCTCCTGTTACAGGACAACGCTAAGCCCCACGTGGCTAGGATGAACCGGCACACCACTCTACGCCTTGGATGGGAAACACTATTGCATCCGCCAAACTCCCCGGACATTGCACCGTCCGATTTTCACCTGTTCCATTCCTTGGACAATCACTTTAGAGGACGCCAGTTCAAATCCCTAGTAGAGGTTCAAATTGCACTTGATACATTCTTCGCTTCACGGCACACCAAGTTCTACCGCGATGGAATCCATGGCCTTCCAGAACGTTGGCAGAAGGTCGTCGATGCTGATGGGGACTATTTTTGATCTTCCAGGTACGTCTTAGGTGACATATCGATGTTCGAAGGAGGTGGGTGAAAATGCGACAGAACTTTCTTGCTTACCTTTATATTTTCGCGCTTAAACCATGAATAAAGGCACTCTCCCACAGACGGCGTGTTGAGGTGCTAGAAGCAGGAGGTAAAGTGTGGATTATGGCAACCAGGAAAGATAGATCAAAATTGGTATTGTGGAACTCGTTGTGCAAGGAAACTGGGGCATCCGGTTTGTTGATAGTACGGAAGTGACGATGGTTATTAATACGAATGTTGAGAGCACAACATATTTCCCCCACATAAAAGGCATCACAGAACTTGCAGGTTACGATGTATATAACAGGTGTGTGGCATGTACCCTTGGGATTGAGGGTGTACCGGCCATTAGCAGTATTGATAGTGACTGCGGGAGAAGTGATGTGATGAAAATGGAACACACCTTACATCTGGGTCTGTGGCATGTATGTGCGTCGATTTCGAGTGGTGGCAAGGAGGAATTCGTACGGGCCAAGATGTTTCTAAGATTAGGTGGGGAATATTGATCTTGTATCTGGGTCAGATTGGAGGATGTGGAAATTAGAGTGTAGGATTTGTTTGACGTTTGTTAGTTTAGGATGGAATTGGGTGATTAGAGTCGGTGGGTTGGATTTTTCAGCGGGTTGAGTGTGTGAAGATGCACGGCGGATCTGTTTGATTACAAGGTTAGAAGGGTAGCCTC
>JAGDQP010001642.1:104299-118070 GCA_022664845.1 Lepisma saccharinum
AGATGCACGGCGGATCTGTTTGATTACAAGGTTAGAAGGGTAGCCTCGGTTGACTAGAGCCTTATGGCGGCGTTAGTTGTAACTTCCAGCAGCAGAGATGGTGGAATTCAGGCGTTGTCCTCTGAGTGCAAGGGAGAAAGAAATCGCATTCTTGGTGTGGTACGGATGGGAACTTAAGTAGTGTAAATACTGCATATTGTTGGTGAGTTTTATGCGAACGGAAGTGGTGAGGGTGTTGTTTTCTAAAGTGATATCCACGTGCAGGAATGCGACTCTTTTGTCAGAAATGGACCAAGTGAACTGGACAACAAGGAATTGGTTCAGTTGTTCTCGGAATGTTTTGAGAATGGTTTCACCATGAATCCAAAGCATCATCATCATTCGAGAATCTTACCCAGAGTAGAGGGGTCAAAGGCTGAGTTTGCAGGAAATCATGTTCGAGCTTGCCCATAAACAGATTAGCATAAGAAGGTGACATTCTTGTACTCATGGCTGTGCCTCGGATCTGAAGGTAGTGTTTGTCGTCAAAGGTGAAGTTGTTACATGTGAGAACTAGGTTCGCCAGGATAAGAAGAAAAGCTGTGGTTGGGCTTATGAGGTTTGGGTCTCCGGTTAAGGAAGAATTCCGTAGCTACTACCCCATGGGCATGAGGAATGTTGGTATATAAGGAAGTAACATCTATGGTGCAAAGCAGTATATCAGAAGGAAGAGGCGGTAATTTACGGATGATTTCTAATAGGTGGTAGTTGTCGCGTATGTGGGCAGGCAACGCTTGAGCATGTGGTTGAAGGAAGGAGTCAACGAGAGCGGAAATGCATTCAGTGGGAACATTATAGCTGGCTACAATGGGTCTGCCTGGGTTACTTGGTTTGTGGATCTTCGGTAATAGGTTGGGGTACGTGGACTGTCCAGGCTTAGGTACTTTATGGACATTTAAGATATGCCCTCACGAGCACCATTAGCTGTAATGAAATCCGAAATTTTCTGTTGGTTGGTGTAGGTTGGGTCTGTGGCGGTAGGCTTATAGGTGTTGGGATCAGATAGTTGGCGGTAAGCCTCCTGGAGATAGTCAGCTTTGTCTAAGACTACTGTAGTGTACCCCTTGTCCGCTGGGAAGACCATAATGTCACGGTTCTCGCGTAGCGCTACACGGGCATTGCGTTGGTTATGGGTAAGGCTATGTGGTTGTAGGGCTTCCAAGCCGAACAACCACTTCCTGTTGTTAAAAGATACCCTTTCCTTTGCCCGCGGACTAAGATGGCGCTATTTTGGGGCAAAAAAATCCACCTATTCCAAACATACCTTTCAATAAACTCCATACTAACCTTGAAGACTTCCGCCTTCCCTCAAGCATGGATCCACCTCCACTTCCTACCAACCATCCCCTAGAACGTTATATCTCCTCAATTATCTCTGCCAGCATCAGTAGTGAGTTCTCACATCAGATGACCCCTGACCTAACCCATAACCAACGCAAATCCCGTGTAGCGTTACGCGAGAACCATGACATAATGGTCCTCCCAGCAGACAAGGGATCCACTACAGTAGTCTTAGACAAAGCTGACTACCTCCAGGAGGCGTACCGTCAACTATCTGATCTCAGCAAATCCACCGCCACAGACATAACCTACACCCACAAACAAAAAATATCCGATTTCATTACCACTAATGGTTTTCGTAAGGGCATATCTAAAATGTCCATAAAGTACATAACCCTGGACAATCCACGTATCCCGACCTCTTACCAATAACCAAAGATCCACAAACCAGGTAACCCAGGCAGACCCATTGTAGTCAGCTATAATTCTCCTACCGAACGCATTTCCGCTCTTGTTGACTCCTTCTTTAAATCACATGTTCAAGCGCTGCCTGCCTACATAGGCGACAACTATAGTAGTGCCAATATGTCTCGACATCTGATCTTCCTTTTGACGCGCTGCTGTCGTTTGAAAGAATTTCGCATCCTCTTACCACCCGTAGAGCTATGTTGCCACACTTCGCAAAATGAACTTTGCCTTCAGTCGTGTGAGGGAGTTGAGAAACAAACGGTACACACACCTTCCCATTTTCCTTACGTGCTGCTGAGTTGAATTTGAGATAGACGAAAATCTTATTCTCACCCTGTGCATTTTGTACATTCAAAAACAATAAGGTAAAACATTAAAAGGCGAGAAACACGATTACTAATTAAATAGCTATTCGAAATTCCAGAATTCCGACATTCCGGAATGTCGGAAAGTGGGAATTCTGAAATGTATGAATTTCCGATTGTCGGTTATCACCCCCAAATGATAGAAGTTTGAATTTTATTTATGTTCTTTAGGCACATAAAGCTGAGGTCGGGATAGGGGAGGGGAAAGAATTCAGGAAGGTGTTGGCCAGGGCCTATGCTGAAGATGCCATCCCGGCATTTGCCTGGTGTGACTGAGGGAAAACCTCAGTCAGGATGGTTGGCCGCTGGGATCGAACCGACGACCTCCCGAATGCTACGCCAATCAAATGATAGAAAAGGACGGTCCACCGCCAACAGGCAGTACAAGACATGTTATTTTGAGTACAATTAACTCTTGCTGACTCAGATGTAAAACAGTGTAAAAAAAAATCTTAAGATGAACGCCTGAGCCCTGAGCCTGAGGTGCTTAAGGGCCATAAATAAAATTAAAATTCTTGTGTTAAAATTTTATTTCGGAAAGTCAGAATTCCGAATTTGAATTCGAATTTAAGGTCTGGAGCATATAAGTTTTAGGTAACTTTTGCAGCGACTTGATGGAGTATGATGGGATGATTGTTGGAATGAAGAAAGTGGGGAGGAATTGAAGAACCCCAAGAAAACCCTTGCACACGGTGTTTGTCCACCACAAAACTCACATGGCAAAAAGAGGAATCGAACCGACGACCCTAAGCGCAAAAGGTAAGCGCTTTACCATTGAGTCACCGACTTTCCGAATTCCGGAATTAATAACACCCCTAGTAGACCCTAACTTTCCAGAAGCACCAGCTGCTCTCCCCGTTGCTCATTCTATGGGAAACACCCAGTGGCCTGAACTTTTCTCATCGTCACAAAACCTTATCACTTCGCTAATTCTTTTCCTCACTGCGTACCCCAACATTCTCCTTTTCAGCCACCCTTATTTCAACTGAACCTGTTGTTTAACTTCGCCTCTGCGGTAGAAATTCGGGAGAGCGTCGGTTAGCGACCCGGTGAAGCCTTAGGTGCTCAACGTGTGGGTGTGACGAGGGTGTGTGTTTTAGTTCGCATTTTTGGCACAGCTCAAGTCATCTTGGCAGCACTATACCACCTATTAGAAATCATCCGTAAATTACCGCCTCTTCCTTCTGATATACTGCTTTGCAACATAGATGTTACTTCCTTATATACCAACATTCCTCATGCCCATGGGGTAGCAGCTATGGAATTCTTACTTAACCAGAGACCCAAACCCCATAGCCCAACCACAGCTTTCCTTCTTAACTTGGCCAACCTAGTTCTCACATGTAACAACTTCACCTTTGACGACAAACAATACCTTCAGATCCGAGGCAAAGCCATGGGTACGAGAATGTCACCTTCTTACGCTAATCTGTTTATGGGCAAGCTGGAACATGATTTCCTGCAAACTCAGCCTTTGACCCCTCTACTCTGGGTAAGATTCTTGGATAATATAATGATGCTATGAACTCATGGTGAAACCATTCTCAAAACATTCCTAGAACAACTGAACCAATTCCGTGACGTGGATCTCACTTTAGAAAACAACACCCTCACTACTTCCGTTCACATAAAACCTACCAACCGCATGCCGGGTGGCCGAGCGCTCTGCGGCGGTAGGCCATCGACGCGAAGGTCCCAGGTTTGAGTCCCGGCAGCGGCATGCGTATGGATTTTAACACCTAACGGCGAATCGTGACGGGTCGAAGTCCAAAGTTACCAAACTGGCCCATATAAAAATAAAGTTTCTTACTAAAACCTACCAACCACATGCAATATTTACACTACTCAAGTTCCCAGCCTTGCCACACCCTCAGAGGAGAACGCCTGAATTCCACCACCTCTGCTGCTGGAACTTACAACTTACACATCCAGGTGGCTCTAGTCAACCGAGGCTACCCTTCTAACCTTGTAATCAAACAGATCCGCCGTGCATCTTCACACATTCAACCCACTGAAAAATCAAACCCACCGGCTCTAATCACGCAGTTCCTTCCTAAACTAACCAACGTCCAACAAATCCTACACTCTAATTTCCACATCCTCCAATCTGACCCAGACACAAGATCAATATTCCCCACTAAACCTAGATTAGTTTCTCAACATCCACCTAATCTTGGAAACATTTTGGTCCTTATGAATCCCTCCTTGCCATCACACCAAACCGGCGCCCATACAGGCAAGAGACCAGATGTAAAGTCTGCTCCATTTTCATCACTTCTCCCACAATCACTATTAATACTGCTAATGGTCGGAACACCCTCAATCCCAAAGGTACATGACACACACCTAATGTTATATACATTCTAACCTGCAAGCTTTGTGATGCCTTTTATGAGGGGGAAATACGTTGTGCTTTCAACATTCGTAATAATAACATCGTCATTTTTGTACTATCAACAAACCGGATGCCCCAGTTTCCTTGCACACCGAGTTCCACAATACCAATTTTGATCTATCTTTCCTGGTTGCCATAATCCACATTTTACCCCCTACGACCAGCACCTCAAGACGCCTTTATTCATGGTTTAAACGCGAGAATATATATCCTGGCCTTAACCTTCAATAACTCTAAACTTCCCGTTTGCCTTGCATTTTCAACACATTTCCATCCACGATCTCAACCTGTACTTACACCTTATACAGTTCTTTTATTTCAAGTTCCGGAAATCTACTCACAGCAGCAGTCAGTTATTCTCCAGTTTTGATGCATCGACCGCTACGTGCCACCACTGTCTCTTCAATCTTGTACTTTGTGAACACGTGCACTTCGTTTACTTCCTCCATACTTGAAAATGTGTAACTGTATGCACGAAATATCGTAGTGACTCTTAGATATGTGAATATGTATGTGATGTAATACGAAACTATAAGCTGTAAGTTTTTTCCTTTATTTTCCTTCATTTTTCTCAAATTTACTTTAAATGGCTATGGAATAAAAAATTTTCTTTTAAACAGAGGATTTAACATTGAAAAAATCCGATCAGCAGTGGGAATCGAACCCACGACCTCCGCCTTTTCGGGGCAGTGCTGTGGATAGTTCCACCTCAGAAATGTCCGTGAGTTTCCCTAATAAATTATAGATTTCCCTGGGTATTCCCCGAGTTTTGGAGATCTATAAAATTCCCTAAGTATTCCAGGTTCTCCAGGGTGGTAGACACCCTGGATACAGTACCCAGCCTAGTTCCTCACTCCAAATAGCAACAATAGTATATGATTTATCGTCATTTGGGGGGGGAGGGGTATACTGATCAACAGATGTGCCAATGTTTAACAGATTCCCTGACTTTCAATGACATTTTGCATAAAATCCACGATTACCCTGACCAGTTTCAATTTCTCTGAAATTACTCGATTTTACAGATTATGGAAACCATGTTGGAATATTCGTTTTGAATTTGAATTTACTTTTTTGGCATTTAGACACCTAAGGCTCAGGCCGGGATAGGGAAAAGAATGCGGGAAGGACAGTGTTGAAGTTGTGCCGGAACGCGTCGGAACGGAGTTCCTGCATAATTCAAATCTAGCCTCAATAGTACCGACATAAATACAAGAAGGTACATACTCAATAATCTCGAACGTGTTTTAGAAATATATTTTGACAGTAAGTTGAATTTGAACTGTTAGTAGCATCATGATCTTATTTTCTTGTGACAAATTATACTAACGCTTTTAAGACGAAAACTCGCCAGAGTTTATTCAATGATTTTTATATATTTTGTGGCTATCCGGTTTGTTCCTATCTGTACTTTAGTTCAATAAAGTTGTGAATTCTAATTTACCAAATTACGAAATTTCATGGAAAGCACACTTCATATGTTCATACCTTTTATTTGTAGAGTCTGGATGTACTCTCATATCACCATCAGTGACTGCTTATATTAAATTTCGATATTTAAAAAAATATCAACAGACCCACTTACCTATCAATTTTCATTTTGTATTGAAACCAACAGTTCAAACTGTTCAATGCTTACATCTAGAATCAACATTGGAATCAAATTTATAAGTAAAAAATACATTTATGCACTAATATATTACCTATAATTTAGGACAGTAAACAAAATTATAATGACAATTTCGGACATACCTGAAGCTCTGTTACATCACCATTATGACGTAAAGAATCCAATAACGCTGGGTCGCCATCTCTATTATCTTTTGGCGGGTACTGCCAAAGGGCAAGTTCATTTTCCTAGGAAAGGACGAAATAAATTGCTTTTAGAAACAAAGGACAAGCATTCAGAAACAACGAAATCAACAGATATTTACACCTATTACAATCTTCGTACTCAGGGCATGGACTTACAGCTAGGTAAGGGTAATTTTGATTTTCAAATCTGATAGAAAACCTGGGTTGCCAAGGCGAACCCAGCCCGAAGAAAACCCGACGGATTCGGGTTGGGCCCTCTTGAAAAAAAAACAAAAAAAAACTTTAAACTCAGTGTGTTTTTTTTTCGTTAACTTTTGTTCATTAATTGAATTCTGAGATGGGAGCACGTCATAGAAGTGCATAATATTTAAAACTATTGCATTTTAGATCGTTTGCACGCAGATTACTACTGTCATTGTAACTCCAGCTAGAATAACATTGCTATCTGAATTCTACTACACTTTAGCCTTGCGATATTGAAATACAAGGAAATATTCAAGCTCAGTCAGTACTCCAATACAAACTATTAAATAACATATTTCCAACAGTTGATTTCGAAACCAACTAGAATTATTACCTCTTTTAACTAGATATATTATAGATTTTGATAATTTTTACTTTGTCTTTATTAACAAACTATTTTAAAACAAAATTATTACTGAAATAAGTTATATAATAATAAAAAATCACGTATTTGTAATATCAAAACTATCAATGTCTGTAATCTCAAATTCTGTGCAAAATTAATTACTAGAATCTTCAATTATTGTTAATAATAATAATAATATAAATTTTCAAACAGATGCCATATACTATCACTGATCACTCGCTATCCACAGAAGCACAGAGTTAATCAGGAAATGACAAGAGAATAAAGGATTTTAAAAAAATAAAATAAACAGCACTATGATTACCCCGTCTGTTGGTGTTCCGAACGGCCAAGTGGCAATTCAGTTGCTCAGGCGGACCGGTGGGATCGTCCTGAATAGGATCTTCCCTCATTTTACTTAATCTCACCGGGGGAATGCGTAATGCTGGGACCTACCATTATCGTGGTCTCCGAACCACGCCACGTCTTAAACCTGGTGCGCAGAGCAAGTGCGGTTACCCTCACACGGAACATCCGCCTCCCGATTTCAAAGTAATAGTATAGTCGTTTTATGAAAATTAGGTTAAAATACATCTTAAAAGCATGAAACTTTGTATACATATAATATTTGGCCACCCAAGTAATATACTCACAGTCCCCCAAAAGCAAACTTGTGCTATGGCTGCCATATTGGAAAATAGCGGCCAAAATTAAGTTTTTTTGTTGTTGTTTTTTTTTAATTCGCGGAAACTAAGCATCACATCGAAAAAAGTTTCAAATGTAATTTGTTCATAATGAAATTATGAATCTTTTGCATAGTTACATTTTATTTTCAATTGACCAATCCTAAAGCCAAAAAATGACATCAAATGAAAACTTTTAAGCCAAAATCCTTAGATCAGTTTTAAAAATTCTTAAAAGCATGGGTTTTGGTATATAGAATGTTCTTGGCCACCCACGTAACATATGAAAGGTCTCCAAAAATCGAAGTTGTGCTACAGCCGTCATCTTGGAAAATGGCCGCCAAAATTATATATTCACTTTACGCGGAAACTATGCAGCACTTCAAGAAAATGTTTTAAATTAGTTTGTTCATCATAAAATTACAAATCTTTGTGTTAAGGCCATTTTTGTCATTGACCGAAAGCCACAAAATGGTACAAAAGCTAAACTGTTGTCACAAAATTATATTTTCATTTAGCAATTTTAAAATAATGAAGGGAAAAATTAATGCCAACAACATAAAATGCTCGTAACATTTTTTTCTAAATTAATCATCAATTTTTATGTGAAGAAATAACATAAATGATAACATCAGTCAGTACACAAAATGTAGGCACTAAGAATTAAATATCACAAAATAGCAAGTAACCCTCACTTAAATTCTAATCTGTTTGAAAAAAGTACCGAAAGGTCATATACAAAAGTACTATTTTCTGAGTAGAAAATGTTGCATTTAAAAAATTGAACAGAGCATTACCGTTACGAAATGGGATTGATCAAATAACAAAAACAAGTAATTTGAAAAAAATCATCATTTTATGCTGAACAAACTTTATTAATTTTTTTTTTCATGTGCCGCTGTTTCCGCGAAATTTGAAAAAAAAAAAAAAAAAAAAAAGGAAAAATGAGACCAAATCCCATCCTTTTAAGAATTTTTAAAATTGATCTAAGGATTCTGACTTCTGAAAAAAAAAAAAAGTTGGTTTCATTTTATGTCATTTTGTAGCTTTAGGATTGGTCAATTGAAAAAGAAAATGCAATTACGAAACAGATTCACGGGTTCGAATCCCGGCTGGGGCATAGACGCTTGTGATTGTGTATTTTAACTAGAATGTGACAGATAATCGTGGAGGGCCGAAATCAAAAGTTACTAGAGTGGCCCATACAAAATAAAATTTTACCAAAGTTCTTTTTAGGAAAAGATTCATAATTCCACGCTGAACAAACTTCATTTGAAAGTTTTTTTCGATGTGATGCTTAGTTTCCGCGAAAATTGAAAAAACTTCTTTCCCATATGGCGGCCGTAGCAAAAGTTTGATTTTGGAGGACTTTTAGTGTGTTATTTGAGTGGACAAATACTAAGTATACCAAGTTTCATGCCTTTAAGATTTTTTAACCTCATCTCAAGATTACTGGTTTCAAACCAGGCGCCTTCCCAGGAGGAGGATAGGGAAATGTCAACCATATATGGTAGATACCGAAAATATTCCGGAGCGGACCAAAACCAGTACTGCTGCCTTGCAGTTAGTAGAGGGTTACTGCAAGGTTGTAGAGCTGACAACTCTACACCGCTAAATCATGTCAAGAAATAGTAACAGATGGTTCATGGATTCTCCTGGGGTAAAGTATTACGGAGGTAAACTAGTCCCTCATTTGCATCTCCGGGCAGGGACTGCTTCAGGAACAGGATTAAGAAAAACCTTAGAATAGGAACATAGAACGTTATATCAAACGGGCGCTTCGCGAGATCGAAAAGTACGAGCTGGACATAAGCAACGTAGAAGTCCTGTGGGAGGCTCAGGATAGCATTCAACACGGCAAATACACTTTCTACTACGGGGGAATACAGTCTTAGAAATTCGGAACAAGATACCTAATTAAGAACAGTATCCTTCAGGCAGTTCAGAATATAGAATTCGTCAACGAAAGACTATCGTAAGCTACGATACGTACTCAATGGTGCAACACGGTTTTAATAAATGTCTATGCTCCGACCGAGCAGGCTAATGATAACGACAAAGATACATTTTACGAGGAGCTAGAAAAGTTGTTTGACCGATTACCGAAATATAATACGAAAATTGTGTTGGGTGATTTCAACGCTAAGGTAGGGAGGGAGAAAAAAATAGACTTACTACAGGCAAATACAGCCTTCACGGAAACACCAACAACAATGGACAAAGACTGATAACTTTCGCGATCTCGAAAAACCTACTAGTAAAGAGCACATACTTTCAACATGGGTATCTCCGGATGGCAAAACGCTCAACCAGATCAATCACGTATTAGTAGACAGACGAAGACACACCAACGTAATGGATGTTAGGTCTTACAGAGGAGCGGAAGGTGACACCAACCATCAGTTAGTGATCACAAAAGTGAGGGAAAAGTTATGCATCGCGAACAGAGAAATAAAAGGATCAAAACAACTTAAATTCGAAGTTAAACGATTAGATAATCCAAGCCTAAAAGCAGACTACCAACCCGAAATCTCAAACAGGTTCGAAATCTTAGCCGACTCGAGTAATAATAATGAAGGTTCTATTGATAATGAAATTGATGTAAGTAAGATGTGGGAGGCAATCCGTGATACAGTGAAGGGCGCAGCGAAGGAACGTGTGAGAAGAAACACCAGGAAAACAAGCCTTGGTTTGATAAAGAATGCCTTAAACTTCATGAGGAACGAAAACAAACAAGACAGCGATGGCTAAGAAATAAAAGCGAAGCAAACAACCAACCACTAGAGTAACGCGAAACGCAACGCGGGTTCAGAAACAATAAGCGACAATATCTGACGCAAAAGATTCAGGAGATAGAAGAAAAAGGGAAGACAAATAACATAGGCGACCTATACAAAGTGGTAAACTCGTTAAGAAAGGGTTAGGGAGGATTAGAAATGAACGCGGAAATCTGCAGGCGGATCCGATTAAAATTATCGATGTGTGGAATAGTTATTTCGACAAACTTCTTAATGTACACAATTGAGAACAAACAAAGGAATTAAAATCTATACCGCAGAACCGTGGATACCTGAACCTAGCGAGATCGAGGTCGAAATGTCGATTAAAAAATTGAAAATTTTCAAATCAACGGGAATAGACAAAATTCCAGCCGAATTAATTAAAGTGGGAGGAACGACACTAACCAAGGAACTACATAAATTGATAAGTGCTATATGGAGAACGGAGCAGCTTCCAAAGGAACGGAAAACCTCAATAATGGTTCCGATTTACAAAAAGGCGATAAATCGAACTGTAATAACTACCGCAAAATCTCGTTACTTCGAATATGTTACAAAGTATTGAGTAATATACTGCTACCTCGCCTAAGTGTATACGTAGATGAAATAATTGGAGTTCACCAATGTGGATTTAGAAGAAATAGATCCACCAATGGGAGTGTACACCAGCTATTCATTGATTTTGAGAAGGCTTATGATTCTATCAAAAGGAAAAAGTTATATCCTGGTATAATTTAGAATTCCGAAGAAACTTGTTCAACTAGTGAGGATGTGTCTCAGCGACCCCATACGCAGAGTACGGATAGGTAATAATATGTCTGATAGTTTCGAGATTCACAACGGATTGAAACAAGGTGACGCCTTGTCACCAATACTGTTTAACTTTGCTTTAGAATATGCGATTTTAAAAGGAGAGGACAAAAAGGGACTAACGTTGAATGGTTTGAATCAACTGTTCGTGTACGCGGATGATACAGATTTAATAGGGGAATATATGAATGCACTACAAAGTAACATCGATGTCTTACTAGAAGTGTGCGATAAGATAGGTCTACAGGTAAACAAAGAGAAAACAAAATACATGATAAAAAGCCGAAACACAGGGAATAACGGAAATAGGTACATACCAAGAGAAAGTAAACAAATTTAAATACTTGGGAGCATCGAGCAAAAACGAGATAACTGAAGAAATAAAAAATCGTTTAGTATCGGGAAACGCATGTTTCTAATCAGTCCAGAACGGTTATTCTGCCGGTTGCGAAAGTTGTAATACGACCCTAGCAGATGAACATAAATTAGAAGTGTTTTAAAGTAAGGTCTTGTGATAGTTATACGGGCCGAAACGGGACGAGATGACTGGATAATGAAGGAGACTGCATAATGAACTTCATGGACTGTACAACTCACCTAATGTTGTAAGAATAATGAAATTGCGACGACTAAAATGGGCAGGTCATGTAACTCGGATGGGAGAAAAACGAAGACTATATTCCATCTTGGTTGGAGAGCCGGAGGGAAAGAGACTGTTGGGAAGACCGAGGCGACGTTGGGAGGACAATATTAGAAGGGATTTTCGAGAAGTAGGTGTTTGTGATGAAAACTGACTTGATCTTGCCCAGGATAGAACCCGATGGCGATGAATTTGCGAGTTCCGTAAGCCATAGAGTGAGTGAATCACAAGATTTTGCCTTAAACTGACTACACTATAATGTCAGTTGGTAGAGCGTTTCCTTCATATTCGAGAGTTCCTGGGTTCGATACCAGCGGCCCACCATCCTGACTTAGGTTTGTGAGACGTTTTCCTGTCACACAAGGCAAAAGGCGAATGCTGGAACGGTACCTTTAACTTAGGAATTGCGTCAACGCTTTTCCACATCTTTTTCCTACCCTATCCCAGCCTTGTGCCACAAGTGTCTAAAGGCTATAATGTCATTTAGTTGGGTGTGTTATATCACAATAAGTAAATTAAAATTCCACAGTAGTGTTATAACGTTATGGACTGAGCTACTGAAGTCTGTACACATTTACATTTTATTTTTAAAACCTCCCACGAGAACTGAAAAACTCAATTAAACCCGAAAGAAACTGCCTGGGTACGTGTGGGCTGTATTTTTCCAAACTCTATAAAGATAACCAACTTAAAAGCTGCAGTCCATTCTGCGAACTGGAACAAATCTAAAGCAGGCTCGAGATTATCGAGTAATTTGGGCGTAGGAAAAACTCCCGAAAATAATATTTCCTGGACAAAAGCTCCCCATGATTTCAATAATGTATTATACAATTTCTCACGCATATTTAATGCAGGTTTCATCATACAGTTTTAGAATAGTCACATTAATCTGTACGATTAGAATCATTGCACTGAACAGCCACATCAAAACCTTACACTGTAGGATTACAATTAGAGCCATTCCACGTCAATTCTAGATCTACCTCACCCTGTCAGAATTCAGTGGCTTTTGGTATATAAGTAGAATTTATTCATCATATTTCAAAATAGAACATACCAGTAAATTATTGATAATCATATTCCTGACAGGTCGAGATAATATAGTATAACCTGGTAATCAGAAATAATAGGGGTTGAGCCCTGTTCGGATTATCCGAAAAACGTTTACAATACACAGTAAACGCACCAGATCATTTTTTAACGCATTGTCATACAATAAATAGCCCGTGATGACACGTCAGCCACTACTGTAGGGCCAGGTTAGTGACCTTGAGTGTGAGTGAAGTAGGGGACACGGGCAAAAAACAGCCGATTAGGTGAGCGAAAAAAATTAAAATTCTTGATCACAAACCTTAATTTCAGGACAATTTCCATTCGGAGATGTTCGGATTATCCGAAATTTCAGATTCCCGGGGTTATACTGTACAACAAAACATATAAATGTAATTACAATCAAGACAAAATCTGATCATTTTAGCTTATTTATCCTACTTTCTTTGTAAAATTTATTTGTATTACGCATTGTTCACTATAATTCTTAGCAAAACCTTAAATAGATTACAGAATAAAAACATTTACTTGATGATTATTCGTTTGCCTTATGGCCAGTTGGTAAATTTTAATGTAAAGACAACCTTTTCTTCTATTAGTGTTTACAGGAGTGCTCGTCCATTGTCTAGCCTTAAGAACGTATTTAAGGTTAATGCAAAGCAGAATATCTCCAAGAAAAAATGGCAGCACTTTCTCCGTATATGTCTAATGTATTTTTATCGTTGCATGAAATTTCAATGCTGCTCCTACAAATTCAAGCCTAGAGAATTCAAACTTTCTTCCTTGGTCTTGGAAGTTTTATGGTAGCTGTATATCTGGTGTAGTAAAAAGTAATCCATTATTTTGCCAATAGATG
>JAGDQP010001643.1:0-51887 GCA_022664845.1 Lepisma saccharinum
CTTAATTTAATTAAAACAGGTTAATATGGATATACACTTAACTTTATTGTAAAAACACATAGCAAACGTTCAGTTTCAATGTTCTAACATCATCTTCCTCAGACGAAACACTAATCAACACAACATCAGAACTTTAAGAACTTTCAGTTCAAACACACTGCATTGTTGTATTGTACAATTAGCAGAGCTAACAATAATCGTCAAGTGTCAATGTACTAACCGTGCAACAAAGTACAACAATTATTTTATTAACAATACTCATTTATTATCACTGAATCTATGGCTACATTTTTCAATATTCTAAATATGTGCGCTCCCATACACACACAATTCTCGTGCGTCCGACACAAGTAAATAAACAAATGGCTTGCTGAAGAGTACCCGGCAAGGATCTCACTATCATGGCTTCAGAAATAGTAAGGTATTTGCCAGATCAGTTTTGGTGAGCCATTTGTCGGTAATCGCGACGGGACAACTTCTCAGTACGCCGGAATTTAACAAATGATTTGCTAAAGAGTACCCGGCAAGCGTCTCGCTATAATGGTCACAGAAATAGCATGGGGTTTGCCAAGTCAGGTTTAGTGAAACATCTGGTAACTTCCACAGGAACGAGAAAACACACACATTCGAGAACAGCAGCCGCGTACACACAGTCGACCAAATGCTGTGTGAGTTGGTTCTCCGGCGTAAGATCGTACGGTACAAACGATCTGGCGTCCCTCTACCAACTTTAAAAATACTAGAGGCCCTCACAGAAGGTAAGAGACCTTGACGTGGTTGTGAGGCTTTCAACCAACATCTTACCTGTACCACAAATACCAAAAACTTAACAGCGGCCGCGGTAGCAATGGCAGAGCGCTCACATCTGGTGCTTGGGATCGTCGGTTCGATCCCTACTCGTCCCATGTGGGCTTAATGGTGGACAAACATCATATGCAGTAGGTTTCCTCGGGGTTCTGCCATTGCCTAAAGGTCTAAGAAATTAAATTCAAAAACCAAGAACCAACAATGAACAAATAAATTATTTGAGATCGAATCTACAATACTAGTTTTAGCGAACCATTTCAGTCGCCAAATCAAAACAAAAACATTAACGTAATGGTATGTTTGAATGAAACTACAGTGGAGACAGGATAGCGTGCGGATGAAATGCTCATTTTAAGACTTTCTGTTGATCGACACTTCCGTGAAAACAGATTATTAATAAAGAAATATCAAAACTTGCATTCGTAATATAAATCATCACTCAGACGGACACTTTCCAGTTTATATGAGATGTTCCACGAAGACTCTGCGGAACCACTTTCACGCATTATGAGAGTTCGGAAACTGCACGTCGTCGCTGAATTTGTAATATTTGCTATGTGCATTTTAACCAATTTTTCAGGAGAGCAATAAAATGTGTTTTAAAACTTACCTGTTATTTTTACATACTTCGGTAATAATGACTGTTAATTGTACTGAGTAATGGGGATATCTATTAGCAAGTGTAGTCAATTCAATTTTACCAGGAAAAATTGTTGAATGTCTTATTTTTCACATAACACGAATTACGAAACCAAGCACATAGCGGATATTGTCTTTCGATTAAAAGAACATTGGATGAAATACTCCACATATAGCTGCAAGGGGTGTGTGTTTCTCCTTCGAATGACACCAAAAACTAAATTTCGGACTTTTGAGCACATAGCAGGTATTGCAAATTCAGCGACGACATACAACTTCCAGCAGCGAACCACCACCTTTTGCACAGCAATATTGAACTCATTCGTCCAGCGCCTCAGAATACGAAAAATGGTCCCTCTAAGAAAATGGGAGGCACGTAGTCAGTTCTCATTTCAAAGAGTAAAGATCAGGATAAACTCTAACTGCGCCCACAGAAAAAATGTGCGCTACAAGAAACCCCAAGAGTTTCTTTTACAAACAGGTCAATAATTTATACCTTACATGTCGCTTACCAACCTGCTCCTGTTTGTACTTGAAATAACGAGACTTTGCTACGTGAATGTTCTCTTGATAAACACATCTGTGCCTCCCCAAGCAGTTACAATCTATTGGGCACCCAAAGTTAATGACGATGGGTTTTGTACGAAGGAGGTTTGTCACTTGGCAGTCTCTGGATAAGACAAAGCGACTGAGGTTTGTCATGGCTAGGGCTAGAAACTTGATGAAATGTAGTCACCTTTCTGACAGTCAGTGAACGGTTCGGATTATAATCTCAAGTAAAACTAGAGCATTTTTTATCATGCTATCTTCGGTGTTTTACTAATCCTTTCTCCGCTTTTAGATCATTCTTGGGTTGATTTCTGAAGTTTCGCTCCTATTCTGCAACTTTCCCCGTTTCTGTATAATTGCATAATAAGTTTTACCTATTTTTTAATAGATGCAAATAAAGCAACAAACGCTTTTCTTTGCGTTTAATACTGTAACCTACATTTCGATAGCGTATGTAAAAGCAACAAGTATTTTGTATGCAAAACACTTTCAAACTTACGATATCCTCACATGGTATTACTTTCCTGTACACAAAGGTTCTGTCTAAGGAAACATATTGAAAAATGTACAGAAATACTGGTTACCACGGTGTCGACTAATTTTATGACTTGAAATTACCAGAGTTTTCCATTATATATATACAGGGGTTAGACAAAAAAATCTAAAAACACGTCATACAGGACACGTAAGTGTGGCCCGCCACTGTACACCACGTGTTGCAGTTGCCGATCGTGTTTTGTTTTTAATGTGTCATGTGGACCTTCCTCTTCCGTCAGCAGTACCCACTTCACCTGTGAGTGTCGTGGTGTGCAAGTGGTGCGGTAAAATGGGCGACCTGTCAGACTTCCAAAGAGGCATGATCGTTGGTGCCCGTCTGGTTGGAGCTTCAGTGACAACAGTGGCGACCATTGTGGGGGTATCGACAGGCACTGTGTCCAATGTCACGAGGGCATACACAATGCATGGGCAAACAACGTCTGCAAAGCACAACAGTGGTCGAAAGACAATCCTGTCCGATAGGGACAGGAGGGCATTAAAACGGATTGTAGCAGCTAAAAAGCACACCACTGCAATGAAAATTACGTCTGAACTCAATTCCGGCCTACAGAACCCGGTTTCATCAAAAACAGTGCGACGGGAACTTCATAAAATGAAAATTCATGGCAGGGCCGCGATCTCCAAACCTCTGGTCACAGCAGTAAATGCGAAGCGGCGTATCCAGTGGTGCAAGGACCACAAGGAGTGGACGCTTGATCAGTGGAAACACGTAATGTATTCCGATGAATCGACTTACACCTTGTTTCCAACAACCGGTCGTGTTTACGTATGGAGAACACCGTCGCAGGCCTATGATCCAGACTGTCTGCGCCCAACTGTAAAGCATGGGGGTGGTTCTGTTACAGTATGGGCAGAGATATCGTGGTTTTCTGCAGGTCCCATTATAGCCCTGCATGGAATGATGAATGCTAAGGCGAATGCGGCCATTTTGGGGGACCAGGTTCTACCCATGGCCCACACATTGTCCCCGGATGGTGATGGCATCTACCAAGATGATTTGGCACCCTGTCACGCTGCAAAAACGGTGCAATCATGGTTTGAGGAGCATGACCAGGAGCTATCACACTTCCCCTGGGTCCCACAATCACCAGCTCTGAACATCATTGAGCCATTGTGGTCTGTGTTAGAAAGGCGTGTTCGGTCTCATTACCCTCCACCATCATCCCTTAAGGAACTGGAGCATGTTTGGGAGGAAGAATGGTACAACATTCCACACACCACGATTCAGGAGCTGTATACGTCCATTCCACGTCGGATCCAAGCTGTTTTGGACGCAAAAGGAGGTCCCACACCATACTAGGTATGATTTTCACACTTTTTCAAACGTTTTAGATTTTTTGTCCAACCCCTGTATATATATATATTAATATTCTCTGAGTTCTTAGTATAGTAGAATGTAAATAATACGCAATGACATTTTTTGTTAATCCCACCGCTTGTACATTATTGGACCTCACAAGTGAAAACTAGACCCTCAAAAATGTTCAGTTATTGAGTAAGACTATTAAATTACGCATATTTCTTACGTCTGATACTACTAAGTTCATAACACTTCCACATTTGCATAACTACAATTATTGTGGTTATCATCATCATCTAGTGTTGAATTTAGATAGGGATTATAGGAGGTGAGGATGCCCTTGACTCCGAGACTTGCAAAAAGCTGCAACGGTACTATTTATATTTACGGAATGTTCCTCCGCGGAACTTTTAGTGTCTCTGCCTCCGTGAAGAAACATCCTGAATTAACATTCTGGCTATTATATTCAAATGTAATTAACCTTTATAGCGTCACTTACTTGGAAAAACTATTGTCGAACATAAGAACATATAATCCGCTTCGAGACACCTTGATTTTTCCTCGAATGGGATGTACATGTGAATTGACTCTTGTTGTAGGTACAAGAATCTTCGAATGAACAGTTGAGTCTTCAGCATCCTTTTTGTATATAATCGCAAATGCAATGCTCTGCAAAACAAATGACACAATTATAATGAATTTTAAATTTCACAAATTGTTATGTTTTAGTGAAATATATTCTAATTATTCTTTCGCGTAGCTGAAAGTTAACAATTCACATACCTTTAGAAACAGTTACTTAACCGACTTAAACTTCACATTATTCTTACATCTTACAAATAAAAACAATCGTAGGTCGAAATCTTATAATGATTACAATACAAATCGAAATTCATACTCACATTAATGAAGCCAAGAGTATTTTTCCATTTACGAGGGTCATTCAATACATATATACACTGAAGTGCCGAAAGTCCTGGGATAGCGGGAGGGAACTAATTGACGGTGCGATAACATCGCAGCAAACCGGTCGAACGGCGCGATGCAGTTACGGTGTGATCAGTTGGACTTCTCTGAGTGCAGTGAAACGTCGTGTAACGTGGTGATGGCAACCCGACGGGAATTATCGTCGTCTGAGCGCGGGATGATATTTGGTGCTAGACGAATGGAGCATGCGATTTCCGAAGTCGTCCGGACATTGAACTTTACTTGCACCACAGTGCCAAGGGTGGACTGTGAGTACCGCACTGGGGGTATTACGACCAATCGGGAACAACACAGTGGCCGCTTACGGGTGCTGAATGACCGCGACCGGCAACGTCTGAGCAGACTCGTCTGGGCCCATATAATGTCGCCCATTTTATAACACCACCTTATAGCCACTTCGGGCGAAAACGACTTTTCTGCGTGTTTCGACTCGTATTCTGTCAAAGCAGCTGCCCCCGAAGTAGTTAGTTTCTCCAACAGATAGTGGTGTGATATCGACAAGTGTATGCTGAACTTCAATTAAAATTTGGCACCGTTTTTCCTTCTTTCTGTAAAATTGACATCTTTCGCCTTAGATGGTACTGTAAAATCTACGACATTAAAAATGGATCAATGTGTCACTGATGAACAGCACCTACAAAGATCCTGCTCTTGAATATTTAACTGATGCACTCATTAATTTTAGAGCTTTTCAACTTATTAAATAAATGAAAACCATTCAACAAACCCTTGGCGTATTTCTTTAGAATCCTTGAGCGAATATATCTTCGTTTAAAATGTTTCACTACTAAATCCTAATCATTGACAGTTGGTCAATTGATGCTCAGTTTTGAAACGATCTATATATATATATATATACGGTTTTTATGTCAGTACGCAGTATAAAACGTTCACAAAAGTACGGTTAATTTTTTTTTTTTTTGGGGGGGGAATGATTTATTGCATGACGCTCCTAGTTTTGGGTTAATACCAAGACATACAACAAATACGCGCAAAGACAACGATTGAAACTGTAAAAATCTCCAATCCTAATTGTAGTGTTTGTAACGACAGTATAACAGAAAGGGACAAACTATACTCAAACCGAGAATAATACAGCGTGTCGAATACATACACCAGTCGTGCTCCAAGCGTAACCGAAAGCTAGGTTCTACAGCTGAAGATATCCACACACAAAAACGATAGTAAATAAACACGAAACCGATCAACTATTCATAATAGCTCCTTTAATATTCCCCCTGATCAGAATGTACCAAAGGGCAGATTACAGATGCGTTTTACAGCATTCCCTTACTCACTGGCGCTTTTCCTTTATTACTCCTGTAAAATACCACTTCTATTGCCCACTGATGATATACAAGGAAAAATACTAAAGTCTTTTCATGCCCTTCGTTCAAATGAGAGTCGAACAGTTTCAAAAACCGAACTTTCTTTTTCTGATGTTGAGCTTAATTCTGAATTTCCAAATTTGCCCATCGCAGCAAAAACTACGTCAACGAATAGTGACAAAAGTCTACACAGAAGAATAGATCCTCTTTCCACAAAACAAGTAACAAGTGAAAAAGTATATAATATTCTTTGCAAACTTAATACAAGCAAGGCGAGAGGTTCTGATGGAATTCCTAATAAAGTATTAACTATTTATGCACCTTTAATGTCGAATCTCTGTCAGATATTATAAAACTTTATTTCGGGAAGGAAAGTACCGAAATCAATTGAAACGAAGCATTATTCTACCTGCACACAAGGCGGTAGATTCATCATAGTATCCAATTTCAGACCAATTAACTCCTATACTGAGTTTTGGAGACTGTAGTGAATAGGAAATTATCTTCTCATACAAGATAACAATTTGGGTTTAAAAAGAACGTATTAGTCTACGTTTCTGTTACTATAACTTATTAACCAATGACGAGTAGCTTTGGACGCCATTTAGTACATTTATCGTTAAGTTTCCATAAATATGTCATGAACTGGTTTGAAAGTTTTTAGGGAAGAGAACTATATCAACCAAAATTGTACACTACGGTCTTCTAAATAAGCAATATTGACAGGCGTACCCCAAGGATATGTCCTTGGACCTACTCTTTCTAACATGTTTATTGGTGACACAATATTAACCAAGAATAACGCAAAGGTATTTTATATCCAAATGAACGCATCTTGATACGTACCAGAAAGTCACTCTCAGTAGAACTTAAAATAAATATGGAGCGTTCATTTTTTTATTACAAAAGATTAATACCACGAAAACTTACTAAAGTTAAATGTAGAAAAAAGTCAAGGCCATTATACTACATACTGATAATACTATGAAATTAGAATTTCCAATATTAAACCTCACTGGCTCGTTAGTACGCATCCTCAAATATCTCGGCATTATTACTGATCCAAATCCTAACGTAGATTTTAACATAAACCAATGGCTACGAAAATCGAAATATTATATTAGATTGTTTCACACCATCTGGACTTATATTAACGCAAGTCTAAGTAAAATCTTTAAGCTTACATACACCTCTGTTTTGCATGGGGAACAAGTTTACCGTTGAGAATAAACTCAACCTCCCTGAAAGGGATAGAATCACTTCAGAATGTTTCACTACGAATAATCTATGCAAAAGTCTAGATAGACCGTAAACTAAATATCTGAGTAGAAAGCTTAATATTACTACGTTTTCATCTAGGGCCTAATATGTGCTCTTAATATTTTTCTAAATTTATAACAAAAAACCCCCCCCCCCCCCCTCCAAGACCAAGTAAAATTCAGGACTGAAAATGAGTATCATCATACAAGGTCAACTTCTCATAACGAACTTGTAATAAGAAAGCAAATAAAAGATTATACAATCAAGCTGCAGTAATGTGGAATTCGCTCCCAACCCTGCCAAAGCAAACCAATAACAAGCAGGCGAATGAATCGTCTGCTTCAATTTTACGTTCTTGATTACGGACTTCTACTTTAAAATCCTTTTCCAATTTATTTCAAATAGCTTATATTGCTTTCCTATTACCACTATCGTCTTCTCAATGAAATTAGCAAAGTCAAATAAACTGTTAAATTTCAAGCACTAGCTTTTTGCTCTTTATCTATTTTATCTATTCAACTTTAGATTGCAATCTATTGAATTCCTTGGTACACTAGATTTTTTACAATTGTTAAACATAAATTACGAAGCAATTAATTTCCTTTTTAATTAATATTTTATTTCGTGATTTATGAAGATCTCTTAAATATCGATAAACATCGAGATAACTGAATCATTGTTCACAGAATATTCCGCCAATTAAGCTTACTTTATGTAAAAAATGACAAAAATGTATTGCTTTGATGTAACTACACTGAGAATAATAATGATGATAATAATATCATCATCAACAATATCGTCTACTAAAATAATTCCACCAGTATAGTATATATTAATGCGGATTTTACGATATTCCGCACATGATAAACAATCAGCTTCCCGAGACCGACTACTCTGACTGAGGTTTGCCAGGGTTTTACTCAGTTTCAACAGGCAAATGGTACATTGCGAAAGACCCTCCCCATCCTCTATCTAACCCATCCCGGCCTGAACCAGATGCCAAAGGGCCAAAAATAAGTTCAAATAAGCAATCAGCTAATTCTGGTACGCCGACACTGTCTGCTTCCACTTGCTGGCAACAGCAGATGATGATAATGATGATCATCATCATCATAACAACAACAACACAAAAAACATGCAAAGCTGAAAAGTTTCTTCAAACGTAACCTTGTTTCTTCTGGAAGATGCATCAAAGCAAGCTTGGATAAGAGTTTTCTGCAAGAATCAGTGTAAAATATATATTCACACATGCAGAAATCTATTCTTTTATGTCAGAATCGAGTAACGTACCAACAAATAAGTATTTCAATACTAATCTCACAGATCTTAATTTTCAAACATCGTATATTATAAATAAAAATTACCTTCGGATCTGTTGAAAATTCCCACAGTATATTGACAAAATTCGTTTCAATCAAAATAGGCACTGAGTAGATACTACCAGCTCTAATCCAAATAAGTTCTGATCGTTCTTTAGCAGAAATATCTGCTACCGTCACTGTTACACCACTTTGGATTTCACTGCAATGATTAACAAAAGTGTTAAATACTACATTGTATATAAGGAAAATAAACTACACTCTGTACTCAACAGACAATATTTTTATATAAACAAAAAGAAAAAGAGTTGCCATATCCACTGTTTACTATTTTTACTTCACTATGGTCAGTGATCATTAAGAAGATAGAATAGCTACGAGCCAAAACAACATAGTACAGCCTGTTTTACTATATTTCCTTGCTCATGCTAAATAAATATGGAATTTACCATTAAGAATCATATTTCTTTAAAAGAAAAAAAAAGTGTGACTAGAAATTCTTAAACTTTCTTTTCGAAAACTGAAATGTTAATTACACTTCTAATAAACTGTATTAAGAAACTTAAATGCTTCGTTTACTAGTTTGAAGCAAGAAACGTACTTAATTTTTTGTTGTTTCCAAATCTAAACATTATAAATACTATAAAGTCCACAACGTTAAATAGTAATGAATTTAACATAGCGGAACTATTAATAACTGAAGTACAATGAACAATATTTTGTACATTGCATATTGCTTACAGTAATATAATGAACATTCTGTGCCAAAGTTCTTACCCAGAGTGCCATGGTATTCGGGAGTCCCCCGATAACTGACTAAGATACGATAAGATAAAATTAATTTTACGGGTGGTAACGGCATTATGACTTACGCCCTTCCCGATAATTGACTAAGGGTGCCGTGAATAAAAAGCAACTGTCGATAGTCTACTCCACTGTAATCCGACAACAGTGCACGTTTGAGAATTCTCCCGGTGTAGCCAGATTCTTCTAGCACAGAAGAAGGAGAGGGTTCTGGGAGTTACTAGCACAATCTAGTGGAGATATATCGAGGCTACAGCTCTCTGGAGACTACAGAATAACTGACCATGGACAGCAGAAAAAAAGTTGAGAATAATCACTACTCTACATAACAGGGGTTATCCTACACTAGATCTGATATACCAAATGTGAAAGGAGTTTCAACTTTTAAGAATTTCAAAATTTTTTTGCAACTTTGGAACAGGTCTTCCTTTTCCACGAAGCCTTTGTAAGGAGTATTTTATAATTGAAATACGTAATCTTAACAAATTAATACTCAAATTGTGTATTAATTTGAGTAGAAGAAAGCAAATAGCGAAGAAAGCTTTTTGAGGAACGAAAACAAGGCAGCGATAGCTAAACAATGAAACCGAAGCAAATGTAAATTCCTATCGCAAAGCGCAACACAACGCCACAAGCGGGTCAAGAAACAAAAAGCGACAATATCTGACGCAGAAAATTCAAGAGATAAGAACAACTGTACGACAAATAACATAAGATATCTATACAAATGGGTAAACTCGTTAACAAGGGTAGGGTAGGTAGGGGTACTAAATGAAATAACTGGAAATCATCTATGTGGATTTAGAAAAACTTGGAATACCAATGGGACGGTTCACTAATTCTTCATTGATTCTTAGCATACACACTAAAACCTCGTTTATCCGGAACGATTTTCGGAAAAATAATTTTTCGTCAGTTTCAAAACACTTGTAAATCGCATACAAGTGTGGGAGTCTAAATAGTTCTCTGCAGTGCAAACTTGCACTGTTGTATTGTATTTGGTCTCAATTTATTAAGATAAATTTTGTTCCTTGCCATCAAGTACGGATAAACGAGGTTTTACTGTAATTCTATCAATCGCCAAAATTTATACAATATCCAAGTACTATACGGAATTCCGAAAAGGCTTGTTCAGCTAGTGAAGATATGACTCAGCGACTCCACAAGTAGAATACGCTGTAAGTAATAATTGACAGATAGTTTCGAGGTTCGAAGCGGATTAAAACCACTACTCTTTAACTTTATATTAGAATATGCGATTGTAAAACTAAACCAAGAAAAAAACGGGACTAACATTAAATGACTTGAACCAACTGTTCGTATACGCGGATGATGTACATTTAAGAGGAGACGATATAGATGCACTACAAAGTAACACAGGCTTGCGATGAGATAGGTCTACAGATGAACATAAAGAAAACAAAATACATGATAACGAGCCGAAACACAGAGGATAAAGAAAATAGAAACATAACAATTAAGGAATTAGACCATAGAGAAAGTAAACAAATGTAAATATTTGGGAGCATGTGTGACAAGCAAAAATGAGATCAGAGCAGAAATAAAAAGTCGCTTAGTATCGGGCAACTCATGTTTCTATTCAGTCCAGAAGCCCCCAAAATCGATTAATATTACGAGACCTGAAATTGACAATACACAGATCCGTTATTTTGCCGGTAATATCTATAGTTGCGAATGTTTGAGTACGATATATGGGCAGAACGACACGATATGACAGGAGAATGGAGGAAACGTCATAATGAAGAGCTCCACACACTGTATGATTGATCCGATGTTGTAAGAATAACTATCACGACGGCTAAGATAGGCAGGTTATGTAGCTCGAATGGTAGAAAGACGAAGAATATACGTGGTTGGAAAGCCGGAGCAAAAGAGACCGTTCGGTTGACCTTGACGTCGTTGGGAGGATATTCGAGAGGTATTTGTGATAAAAACTGGCTTGATATTGCTTGTTTCGTAAGCCACACAGTTTGTCAGTTAGTTTAATAAGCCCAATTGTACCTCATTTTTGAGCTTTCGTTGTCATAGCTCAGTAAAGTGTTGGCTTCACTTTCGGGAGATCCCGGGTTCGATACTAACGGCCGACCATAGTGACTGAGGTTTTACCAGTTTTTTTTCTGTCACGCCAGGCAAATGCCGGGATGGTACGTTCAACTTAGACCCTAGCGGATCCCTTCCATCATCCTTAATCCTTCCCCATCAGGCCATAGATGCCTATAGCCCATAAATAAACTCAAATTCAAAAGTGCCTGGTTATAAATTAAATAAAATGAGAATGTGTTATGTATAATGGGAGCAAAAGTTACTTTTCGAGATAGTTTGGTGCTGTATAGGAATAGTCAAATATTGCATTTAAAACGATTATAAGTTAAACGATTTTTTTTTTTTTTTTTAAACAAGTAAACGTAGGATAGAAATTTAAAGTTTTTAAAATTTGGGTTTCTCATCATATCCAGATATTAGTATCTGGAGCCAGCCTGACACTGTCAGACAGTCAGGGAGGTCTTCGGGTTACAGCGTTTTCAGAATTTTCATTTCTTTTTTTTTCTTTTTTTTTTTAGGAAATTTCAACGCGGTTCAGTGCTACAGGTAAATGGTTGAGAAAAATTCCGTGAACATCAGGCGATAAACGATAGACCAACAGCGACCAAATGCGTTTCTGCTTCCAACTCTTCTGCATGAATTTCTAGAATAGTTCAGGTTACTGTACCTCTGCGAACCACCACAAATTTTCAGTTGTGCTTTAACTGAACAGTCTATTTTGGGTAAAACTTTGCATTTGTGTGCCAAGCAGTGTTCGATTTGACGGGGGAGGGGGAGGGATACCAGGGATTTTCCTTTGTGCGTGAGGATTTGATCCCGAATGTTGATTCCGAACATAATCCTAACAGGAATAAAATCTTTGTATTTCTACCCAAACAGGTCCCTCCTACCCACCCTTCGTAATTTATAACAAATCGAACACTGGTTCCAAGTATTATAGTAACTTCTGATTTCAGTTTGTTCCTTTTAAATAAAGTATCATCGTCTGGGCACAAACACCTATGCTAAGTCAGGATTCCAACTAAGAACTGTGCGATTTCTGGATCAGATCTATGTCTCATATCATACCATACGAGAACGTAGGTCGGTAACAATGGTGTCTCCTTGAGCATTATAGCACGGACTTGCGGATAATCATTGCGATGCGTCTATCTTATAAAGCCAGCAATGGAAGGCTGCGTCTTGTTTCACCGGAAATCTTGAACTGTACCCAACTTCTCGAATGAATCTCTCATTTATCTATTCACTTTGATTTCACTTAAATGGTTTCAGAAAAATAATGCTTTTTCTTGTGTTATTTATCTTGTTCACGAATAGTTGAAAACATGGCAAATAAAGTTATTAGAAATAACAATACACTTGATAATGTCTAAATATGTAGTTGAAACGTTGTATGATATATTAAAAGTGTGCATTTAATAAATGAGAAAATAATAATTGTAAAAAAAAAAAAAAAAAAAAATGTGATGCACATATGTACCATAAATAATGCTAACACAACACAAAGGGAACGGGAACATATTTTAAAAAATACACGGCCCCTTTCCCAATTATCAACATTAAATTTACGTTTGATATTTATATACAGTTAGTTTGAATTTTTATTTGTGGCGTTTAGGTAACTTTGTGAATTGGATCAAACTCTCACCAAGATTTCCAGCGCTCCAACACATCGGGACTAGGAACATACGGACTACACTGGGCTAGCTGAACCTCTTCTTCACTTATAACGGAAAAATCTTCTTCATCTGTATCTCCGTCGTTGTTGCCAACCTTAACGGATTCTGAAGCTTCTACAGCCGTAGTTACTTCTGAAACAAAACCGCGGACATTAAAACTCACAAAATAAAATGTACAATGTAAACTAAATCGAATAAAATGTAAAATCATTTTCAGCAATTCGTTTTTAAATTGAGGATTTTTGGTAATAATAACGATAATCCTCAAAATTGTGCAAAATAAGCTTAGCTGCTTGAGCTACTGCATGTCATTTCTTTCACTAATAGTCTTACCAACAGACGATATTACAAACAATTCAAAATATGATCATTCATAAGCAGTTGCAGTAAATCAAATTTTAAATCGCTAATATCTCAAAATTAAGTAAATGCGAAATAACATTATTTCCCCCCAATGTCTTCGATTTTGTATAAACCAGATTCATCAAATACTCCCCCAATGATAGTTGTAGAAATTATGTAAAATTTAAATCTACATTTCCTTATTACAATGCGTTTTTATTACCAACTCTCAATAAGTCATTTTAGAACAACCTTTCATCTTGTTGTAAAATTCTTGAATAAATAATAAATTACTATCACCCAGTTCATGAAATTTAAATACATAAAAGTCGCCATATTGTATTAAACTTACCTTCAATTGCAGTTCCACTCTCACTTGGGCCTAAACTGTCGAAACCAGTAGATGATCTTGAATCTGTCAGTGTCGAATTAATGCTCGAACTTTCCCCTTCGACGAGCGATGAAGAAATTACACCGTGTCCAAAATTGGTATGTGCCATGTAACATTCTGAACAAGCTCTTGATCTTCGACTAAACAATCAGAAAAATACATATGTATTATAATTTTAATATAAAAGTTCACTCAAAAAATACTAACAAAATTATGTACTGTTCATGAACAATTATCTGCAGTTTGCACGTAATTATTTAATTCTTATCCCACTAAATCAGAAGTAGTCACCCCATAAAAATTTGTTGCTTTCAGATTGAACTTCAATAACGAAGAGAGATGGCAAAATGACTCATTGGCTGACATAACTCATACTATAATCCGACCAGAATAACTTAAACCAATGGAAACAAATGGCTCTCAAAGATCATCACTGTAGTAGGGTTCTAACCATCAGTATTCAACAGTATGTGAAAGAAATATTATATTCCGTGGAAATTAAATTTTCATTTACTCTTTTTCGCTTATGCTTACACATCATAAAATAGAACATAAATTCATCTGCTACTCGTATCCAGTAACATATATATCTGAGAATCAAAATCTATAGGGTAACTTTAAGTAGAACTTACAAAGAATTAAAACAAAGCCAATGAAATGTAGAATTGTTTTCTTAATATATATAATAAATACATGGAAAAGCGATCTAACGTTACTGGCATACAATATCTACATAAATAAAAAGAGTACAGCTGTACTAATGAATCAGAGAAAGGGTCGCCGAAGTACTCTAATTACGTATGTACATAAGTTGAAATTACAGGAATACTCATGACTAGATAATAAACTGGTGCCTGAATAGATACATGTAAACAACACATGTGTGATAAGGTAACATTATCACTAACCTACCTCGCAGCGTTGATATGTATACGAATATGAATGTAAGTGATCCTAAAAATAATAGCATCTTGTAACTTTTAGTGCATATAAAAATACGCACTGAACTGATCCACTTACACAAGTTTAATGAAGCCATCATTTAAATTTAGAGCTCCATTTCTGAATATAACACACTATCTCTCCAATCGACGGAAGAAAAAACAAATGACCACAGAAAAATTACGAAAGTTAGTAAAAATTAATTTACGAAATAAATAAACAAAGAATGTCAAACATAACTTGTTTAGAATGATTAAATACGAGATTTTTAAAATATACAAACTCCATTTTTAAATTTACCTTTAAAAAAGATTAAATTTACCTTAAAAAAGTTAAAAAAGGCTTTTTCAAAATTTATATTAACGTTATTGAAAAAACTAACACACAAACCAGTACCCTTAAAATTATTTCTCCGTGTATTGTTCATGTACAGTTAACGACATTCTTAGTATTCTGAGCTAAAACTATCGATATTACTCTCAGCAGGAACTTGTACTAAAAATTGCACGAAATAAAATTTAGAAAAACGGCAAATTGCAGTATGTGAATACGTGTGGATCTGTTTTTGTCTGGAATAAACTACTACCATCCCAGGTTAGCTCACAAGTGTCAGCAATATTTTGAAGAGACCCACCTACCGTGGTCTTGTGGTGAAGTAGTTGACTTGGTACCAGCACCGGGGAGGTGAGGCAAGTTTGAACTCTGTTCATGTCCGGCATCCTAACTGAGGTTTCCCAGAATTTTCATGTCCCACCGAATGAATGTTTGGATGGTACTTTCTTTACCCCTTTACCCAGAATACCTGCTCGCGGAGGAATATTATTTCAGAGACTTCTGACACATTTAGGTCCTTCTGCCTATACATTGTATTAATATAAATTAAACAATGAAATTAAAATGTTGAACAAAAGACATCAAAAGAATTAAGGCATCCAGGGCATTAGTTGGAGCGTATTTTAGTCACGTACTTGTAATTAACCAGAATTTTTTTCTGCGAATATTTTATTCTTATTATATAAAAATAGCACGTGCAAAACACACTAAATCACTCATATTAACACAGAAATTACTCATAATTTATTAGGTAAAAGGTGCAGGTATACCTTTGCGATGCGCCGCTCCATATATTCTCGACCTACGGTACGAAGTAAGGTAGGATGGTAAGTCCCATACTCGACCGCCTTTACCTTTCAAGGTGCTCAGGAGTACCAAGGACACTCTGATACGCGGCCGAATGCACCTCTGAGCGCCAGGAATGAGAGCACTGAAGAAAGGTCTCCAGCGGATCTGAACCCGGGCTGTCCAATACATAGTCAGATGCGCTACTGCCTGATATTATTACTAACTTGTAATGTTTTAAACTTATCATTAGCATCTGTTTTGTGCATTAGGCTCTCAGCATTCAACTTCTACAGGAAATAGTTAAATACCTCATAAAATGTTTTATACTCACTAATAATGGATCTGAGAATAAATCCGTAGCGCCGTGTTATGGATTGGCAACACCGCATTGTCAAGAGTTCGTTGTCCGTTATTCCATTTTTATTGCTTAGTTTGTAGTGTTAATTCTGAGCACATCTTGTTTATTTTGTGGACGAAACTAGATGGATTGTCAAGTGAAAAAACGTTTAACAATTACGGCACATTCTCCTCTTCGAGTTTAAACGAGGATGAAGTGAAGCAGGAGCTGCGAAAACCATTTATGCGGTGTACGGGGCTAATGCTAATAGTACAGAAGTAAAATGGTTCTGTCGGTTCCCGGCCGGGAACAACGCTTAGACTTATCTGATACTCCACGTTCATGAAGACCATCAGATAATCAGATCGCTTGAATCAGTACCTTCACGAGAATCCCCATTAACGCGGGAATCGCCGCAACTGATGAAATGTGCCCACTCAACCATTGTGCACCAAATGAATTCCATGGGTAAGGAATGCACACTTAATGCACACCCACATACCAGTAAATTGCCCCAAAAAAGTTATTGGAGAACTCGGCTGAGAAACCTATTCCCCCGACCGCACTCCCCCCCCCCCCCTTCCTCTTTAACCTTATTAAGGAGCAAGTTTTACATGATGAAGCTGCTCTTGAAATTTAGCTAACTTATTTGTTCAAATAAAAAACAGGTGTTCTACAGGCGTGGCATCGAACTCCTCCTAAACCTTTGGCAGATAATCATTGACAATGGAAGCGACTACATTACTGACCGAGTTTTGTTGCGTCTGCCTATTGCTTGACTATAATAACGATGTGTCATCTCACTACCTGTGTAATTGAGTTAATTAATTACTGTACTCCTGTTAACGTACGTAATCTAATACTACGCAAAGAGGCACATTATCAACATTCTGCACAGAAACACTTGATTATCCATGGAAGATTGAGCGTGGACAACAAAGCGATCAAAAAGTACTTAGTCATTTAATATTCTTTTTCGTAATTATTTTTTTAAGTTTTTCTAGTGAAGATGCTCAAGAAGTTTTGGATGAAGTACTGCTTCTTGCTAATTAAGTGGTTATCCAGAAAACATTTGGGGACATAATTACGCAGAGTTTAATGTGATCGGTACAGTACTATGAACAAAGCACTAAACTATAGTTTTTATGCATAATTTGGAATCTTCAATGTTAATATAGGACCATCAAATAAATATATACTTAAATTACGAAAAAAAAAAAACTCACTTGCTAGATGATAAGCTGACCCAGTGACTAGAGCATGCTCCACAAAATATACGTCCACACAATCTACAGTGATGGCGTCGAATAATTAAAGAAAACTGAACTTGGCATCCCATACATTTCTCAGTTTCATTATCTTCTAACCAGCGCTCTTGGGTTTGTAGCTTGCACAAGTGAAGCAATTCGTGATTTCTTTTAAATAAGGAGTCCTTTTCTCTGAGAAAAAAGAAAGAAAGAAACATAATTTATTCACGTATCTTTTTACATCTACATGCATTGCATGATTCTTTCTACATCTAAGGGACAATTAAATTTTATCTCGCTACTCTCTGCCTTACATTGTACGTTCTTATGGATAAAAAACACTAAGACAAATTTCCATTGGTTTCAAGAAAATGGAATCGTCTCCAAGTTTTAATATCATCTCGCTTTAGTATTCGTAGACAAGTGCTCGTTATGGAAATTAACAACATTCCTTCCTACTCTAAATACTACGAAGACCAGTTGGTCGAGAGGTTAGCATACTCGCTTCCTGTGTGCGTGATCATTGGTTTAAGTCTCGTAGAATCCATTAAATGGAGTGGTTCCTAGCACACTTTAACAAAAACTATAGGTCCCGTCCTCAGAAGCTTGCCAGCTAGTTTAAGACGTTAATAGCAATACAATCAATCATAATACTACAACGAGAATCGAAAGCGCTAATTCTCTTGTTTTTAAGTCTCCTGAATAATAAATAATAAAATCGAATAGCTCCAAATTTCAACAACGATTACACAAACAATACTGAATTTACGTATTAATTTCCTACAGACTATACAAGCAGTTGTTTCATGTCTGAGGAATATTGCTTCTCAGCGACTGTTGAGGCAGGACAGGGAAGGTAGCGACTTTATTTTAGGTACCATCGCAGCACCTGTTTGGTCACGCTAAAGAAAATCCCAGTAAACTTCAGTCAGTATGGTCAGTGGCAGGACCTGAACCTGTTTGCTTCCTCAGATCGGTCCGACGTCCGCTACCGCACCCACTGCACTATACAGTAGCTTGCACGTACCACCATGATCTATATATTCCACTGATAAGCAAAAAATTAGTTTATTTCTCCTGCTCAAATATTAAATGAAAGAAAAACGTCAGAATCGATTCGCTTGAGGAAAACTAAATTAAACTAAAAAAAAAAAGAAAAGTCTTATTATTCACTATGTTCAGTTTTCAAATACTTGGCTCGTTTAAAACAACAAAATAAACAGGATATAATTATGAAGGGCAATGGATAATATAGATGGGTCTAACAAGTCAACTGTACTTCCATTAGTAAAATTAATACAAATCGTAGAGCCAAACTCTTTTAAAAAACGGGGGGAGGAAGACGAGTAAGTAAACACTTGAATTTAAAGTCTTTTTTTTCTCTCTAGGCATGTCTTTGACCTCAGGCAAAGATGCCCAAAGCAAAAATAACTTTAAATCCAAGTATTTACACTTAAAATGCGTTTTTTCTCACAACTTTCAAAAATGGACCTTGATCGTTCTTCCCGTGTACCCTTCATTTGTTTACTTTTAATTCCTATGATAAAAAGTATTACACCTACAATTATTTATATCATCAAGAAAGTCTGCCTTAAAGAAAGTAAATTATTTTCAACCGCTCTTGCAAACACTAACGAAATTAATTTGTACAACAGCAAACATTGCTTGCATATATATGATATAAGTAACATAGTACAAGTAATATGAATAACAACAAAGATTGGTACTGTCAAGTTTCTATAATAAACATAACGAACTTACTTGGTAAGTCTCACTAGTGTTTCTTGGAGTTGCTCCAAATCTTTCTGCAACTGCTCAAATTCTGTCATCAAATCATGATTCCTGTTTTGCTGAATTTCCAGATCTGAACGTAGTTCACGTTCTACTTCCTTTTGCAGATCATATTTCTTTTGAAGCTGTGAAAAGAAGCTTTTATTTAAATAGTACCATTAACATCAGAGCAGCTGAAGAAAAATCTAATTTAGTATTGTTTAAGAGTGATTTATTCATTAAACTGTATTTGTAAGTGAACGCCCATGTTTATATATATATATATATATATATATATATATATATATGAGGACTTGGTTCCTTACAAAGCTTTCTCACTGTCCATAAAATCGGTAATCGGTAATTCCGATGTCTTGGATCTTAGAAAAACTGATACTTCTAATATAATCTTGTGTTAATATCATATTTAACCGATTTACATTTTAAATAATTTAGTGTGGCAGACAGAATATTTATCCCTATAACGTGAAGAGGACTCTTGTAATTCATTCCTTTTGAGGAAGTCTAGTTTAGAATTACTTACACAGGAATTCAGTTTTCATTCTCGCTTGCATTTTTCCACTCTAGGACTTTCCCTTCTAAAGGACTAAAGACAGGACGAGTGACAAGAAAAAGTACCCATGAGACATACTGTTAGTAACCCATGAGGAAATGCTACATCCAAACAAACAGAATTGAATGGAAGAAATCACTATTCGGAACAAAGAACCTTCTAGATTATTGGTAGTTTTGGTGTAAGTGTGCCTGAAGCAAATGTTATATATCAAATTAAAGCTCTTGAGGGCTATCCACTCTTCAAGAAAATCAATAATTACTAAACTAAGAGGGCATTACCAATTCAGAAGAAAAGGATTATTTCTCCTAATACCTTAGAAGCCCCGCTTATTTATAGGCAACAAAGAAAATTTGCATCACGCTTTCAAAACAATTGCGTCAGCAACCGAAGTGTACAGCAAACCTGCCTCGGCAAATAAGTGAATTTTCAGCTAAGTTCCTATGTATTGCTCGAGAAATGCGCAACTAATTTGACCAGTAATAGGCAGCAACTTTTCAAAATACGGTCAATTTATGCTAAAGCAAGTCCTAGTAAAGGTATTTCATAACAACCTTGGAATGCTAAGCATTGGCGCATTCTCGGGATACATATATTCTACGATAAGCTAGAAAGGCTGTTTCACCGATTACCGAAGTGTAATTCGAAAATTGTGTTGGCTGATTTCAACGCGAAGGTAGTAGGGAGGGAAGAAAAATATAGACTTTCCATAGGCAAATACAGCCTTCACAAAAAGACCAATAATAATGAAGAAAAGACTGATAACTTTCGTGATTTCGAAAACCCTACTGGTAGAGAGCACGTGCCTTGAACACAAAGACATACACAAATACACATGGGTATCTCCGGATGACAAATCTCTCAACCAGATCGATCACGTGTTAGTAGATAGACGAAGACACACCAACATAATGGACGTTAGGTCTTACACAGGAGCGGAAAGTGGCACCGACCATCAATTAGTTATCACGAAAGTAAGGGAAAAGTTATGCATCACGAACAGAGAAAGCAAGGGATCAAAACAACCGAAATTCGAACTGAAACTATTAAATAATCCGAGCATAAAAGCGGATTACTAATTCCAACTCTCAATTAGGTTCAAAATCTTAGTCGACTCGAGTAATAAGAAATATAATATTAATAATGAAATTGATGTAAGTAAGATGTGGGAGGCAATTCGTGATACAGTGAAGGACGCAGCGAAGGAACGTGTAGGTGATAAGAAACAGCAGAAAAATAAACCTTGGTTTGAAGAAGAATGCCTTAAGCTTCATGAGAAACGAAAACAAACAAGGCACTGAGGGCTAAGTATTAAAAACGACGCAAATACCACCTACTACAGTAACGCGAAACGAAACGCCACACGCCAGTTTAGGAGCAAAAAACGAGAATACATGGCACAGAAGATTCAGGAGAGGAAAATGGCAAGAAAAATAACATACGAGATCTATACGAAGGGGTAAACTCGTTAAGAAAAGGTTACCAGCCGAGGTTAGGAATGATTAGAAATGAACGTGAAGATCTTCAGGCGGATCCGATTAAAACTGTCGATGCGTGGAAAAGTTATTTCGACAAACTTCTTAATGGACACACCGGAGAATAAACAGAGGAAATTGAAATCTATACCGCAGAACCGTGGAGATCTTAGCGATATCGAGATCGAGATCTAAATGTCGATAAATAAATTGAAAAATTTCAAATCACCAGGAATACACAATATTCCCGCCGAATTAATTAAAGCGGAAGGAACGGCTCTAATCAGGGAACTACATAAGTGCTAAATGGAGAAAGGAGGAGCTTCCAAAGGAATGGAACACTTCAATAATAGTTCCGATTTTAAAAAAAAGGCGATAAATAGGACTGTAATAATTACCGTGGAATCTCGTTACTATCAACATGTTATAAAGTATTGTGTAATGTCCTGCTAAATCGCCTATGCGTATACGTAGATGAAATAATTGGAGATCATCAATGTGGATTTAGAAAGAAATAGATCCATGTTGGAGCAGATTTTCGCCTTGAGACAAATTTTGGAAAAGAAATGGAAATACAATGGGACGGTTCACCAGCTATTCACTGATTTTAAGAAAGCATATCATTCTATCAAAAAGGAAAAGTTATACAGTATCCTAATATGATTTGGAATTCCGAAAAAAACTTGTTCAACTAGTGAAGATGTGTCTCAGCGACCCCAAAAGCAGAGTACGGATAGGTAATAAATAATATGTCAGATAGTTTCAAGATTCGCAGTGGATTGAAACAAGATGATGCCTTATCACCAGTACTATTTAACTTTGCGTTAGAATAAGCGATTCTAAAAATTAAAAAGGACAAAAAGGGACTAACATTGAATGGCTTGAATCAACTGTTCGTATACGTGGATGATGTAGATTTAATAGGAGACGATATAGGTGCACTACAAAGTAACACCCATGTCTTAGTAGAAGCGTGCGATGAGACAGGTCTATAGGCAAACATAGAGAAAACAAAATATATAACAACAAGCCGAAATACTGGGAATGAATTAAATAGATGCATAATTAAGAATGAGAACATAGAGAAGGTAAACGAATTTAAATACTTAGTAGCATATGTAACAAGCAAAAATGAGGTCACGGAAGAAAAAAAAGTTGCTTAGTATCGGGCAACGCATATTTCTATTCAGTCCAAAAACTTCTAACATTGCGATTATTATCAATGAATGAAATGAAAATATACAGAACGGTTATTCTGCCGGTAATATTTTACGGTTACGAAACTTGGAGTACGACCCTAGCAGATGAACATAAATTACGTGGCAAATTTAATGGCGAACGTTTGTTGCTGTGGCGATGAACTTGCGAGTTTCGTAAGCCATATAGTTAGTTAGTAGTGAACATAAAATTATCACACGAATTAAGTTGTTGGAGTTCATTCTTTACGTGTAGTGGGGACCAACATAAATTACGTGTGTTTGAACATAAAGATTTGAGAAAGATATACGGTCCACAACGGGACGAGATGACTGGAGAATGGAGGAGACTGCATAATGAAGAACTCCACGGATTGTACGATTCACCAGATGTTGTAAAAATAACGAAATTGCTACGACTAAGGTGGGCAGGCCATCTAGCTCGGATGGGGAAAACTAAGATTATATTCTATCCTGGTTGGAAGGCCGGACGGAAGGAGACCATTGGGAAGACCGAGACGTCGTTGGGAGGACAATATTAGAAGAGATCTTCGAGAAGTAGATGTTCGTGATGAAAACTGGCTTGATATTGCCTAGAATAGAATGCAATGGCGAACGTTTGTTGCTGTGGCGATGAACTTGCGAGTTCCATAAACCATAGAGTTAGTTAGTTAGGGACCGTGATTACAGGGAGAAACTGATGACACTGCCGAGATGAAAGTGGGAGGTCGGAACTTTCAAGCTTTTCATTTCTGGCGGTGTTTACTTTGCTATTTCCGTGGCAGAGTGAGATTCCTATCAAAGGCCTCATTCAGGCATTCGCTTGGTTCCGTAGGTGAGACTCGAACTCACGCTTCCTCTCCAGTGTTTTCCGAAGTAAGCGATGTAATTATTTGACTACAGGGTGTGGGTGCATGTTTCGAATTTATCTACCAGAAGTTAACTGAGGTACGCAAGTTGCACAGTTTGTAGAAACATATTTGCCAATTTTGTTTTTAAATATTATGCTATATTTTCAGAAATATATATATATATATATATATATATTCTTTTGCTTTTGATTTCCCTAAAGTTTTTTAACACTGTCTACCCACTTGTTTATGCCACGTTTCGCCACTGATGCTAAGTCAATCAAGACATTACAGAAGGGAATTTTTTCTAGTCTTGAAGAGAATACGAACATGAGATTTCCCATTATTACAGACTGGAGCAAGGTATTACTGGGAGTTTACTACCAAAATGCTACTATTACCATACGTTAGTCAAAGGCGGGATGCCCTGAAACATGGACAGGGACAAAACTTATGAATGGTACAAAGTACAATTGATAACACACATTATACGTGGATGAATCAGAAAAAAAAGTTACAACCAAAAATCTCTTAATACACGAAATATGTAATAAGTAATTGTTTTACCCGGATATGCAACAGATGGCGCCATATACACGTAGTGAGTTTCGACAACGTTACGTTTACCGTCAGTGAGTTGTAGCCAATGCAATGGCGACACGGTTGCAGAATTGGTCTGCCGTGGAAGTGTAAGGTATAATACATTTCTTGTGGGCGAGGAATGTTTGGGAAGCGGAGATCCATCATTGTGTCACGTTACCGCGGTTACGTGAAGCCATCAGACGCAAACGGCCAGACATGTTGAGTGAAGGTGTCATCTTCATTCATGACAATGCCAGAGTCCACACGGCACAACACACTCAACAGCTGTTGCAACATTTCGGGTGGGCTGTGGAGCTCGGACTTGGCCCCCAGTGACTTTTTTTTTTTTCAGTTGAAAGCGCACATGTCTGGAACACGGTTCTCGTCCGACAGTGAAGTCAATACAGCTGCCACGAAATGGTTCAGAGAGTAGGGACAAAACGGCATCAACAAGTTAGCCCGACTGTCTTATAAATGTCTCAATCGCCTTGCCGATTACGCGGAAACGTGATGTGTGTGTAGCCTTCTTAGAATACATCATAAGCCCGACCATAAGTTTTTTTTTTAAAATTGATGATGTAACCTTTTTTTCTAATCCGTCCACGTACAAAGGGCGTTCAAAAAGTTTTGCACTATGGGCCATGACATTTTGTGTGCATGTACTTGTGTCCTTTATGTATATACGCATGTACTTGTGTCAATCCGCTGTGACACATTTAGCGCACTGTTCTTTCAATGCCCTAAATGCACTTTGGTCACAAGGGAACAGAAAGCAAAGAGGAAGGAAATTTGTCTCGAACTCCAGAACATTCAGTGGTGACTCTCCACAATGCTTTGATAGCGTGATCACAGAGGATATTTCATGTGGATTCTGAGAGTAAAACGCAGTCCATGGAATGGTGTCATTCCGGTTCTCCACAGAAGAGAAACCCAGAAAGGAGAGGTCCTGCGACGTGCTCTAAAGACAAAGAGATCGGAGCTCCAAAATAAAGTCATCAAACTACACCAAGATAATGCGAGGTCCCACTCTGCCTATCACACAGCTGAAACTCAGAAATATGGGATGGGAAGTGGTCCCTCAACTCCCCTATAGTCCGGACCTGGTCCCGTCCGATTTCTTTCTGTTTGGTCGTCAGAAGACCCATCGTCGTGGTAGGCAGTTTGCCAGTGACCAAACACGCATTGCGTGTATGAAACAGTGGTATAATAATCAGCGTCCGGGGTTTTGCCAAAGTGCATTTACGGCATGGAAAGAACGGTGCGCTAAATGTGTCATATCGGTTAGAGGATACATTGAGGAACATGCGTATATACACAAAGGACACAAGTACATGCACACAAACTTTCATGGTCCTAGTGCTACTAATAAAACAGTTCTTGCCCATAGTGCAAAACTGTTTGAACGACCTTTGTATTTACCATAATTCACTAACTTCACTGCGCAGACAGAAGAAAACAAAAAAGCGAAACAACAACAATACAAAGCGGGACAGAGAATACATGTCATGGTGTTATTACTACAGTGGCGATAATTGCAAGTACAATATCCATGCTGCGGCACAAGAAAAGAAAAATGCTTATAATAAAGCTACCATCGCACATTTGTGTGTGCAAACAAATCTCAAGTGTAACCTTTACGGAAAGATGTGCATCTGTAAGGTAGAACTAATATATCAAGTTGGTGCTGTGGTAATACCAAATGTTCACCAACAGAAAACTAATGTCAGGGCGTGGGGATGGGGAGAGTAATTTCGCTCCATTAGGTTTCATATTTGCTTTTATTTCCCATAAAAGCACGTTTTCTCTCAATGACAGTTCACCGTTTCCATTAGGATTTAAAAATCAGTCCCAAGTATTCCACTGAGTTGTAAGTAACCATCAGGGCAATAGCATACAAAATAGGACAATAAGTAATATGCTGTGCTACACTGACTAGGCTTGCCGCTTGATTCTGATTCATCTGACTTGACTGCCCTGCTGTTGTGTGGTCTGGGAGATTTTTTTTAAAGACAAATGAAAATCAGCAGCCAACTGACTGGTTATCATTGTACACGTAATTAGCCACGTGACAAGCATCTTCTCTAGTGGGTGTATCTCAGAAAATTCAAACACAGGCAAGTGATGTTGACTCGATCAGAAGCTTCCTTAAATGACAGCGACAACTAAAATATGGTCATCGGCGAAAGCATGCAACGCTATCTCGCCACAAGACTTTCATTCCCCTGGTTCAAACTTCGAAACAGACACCGTACAACAACTCAATTTACATACATAAATTAAATGTTAATAATCTTGTACCCCAACAAGTTTTGCTTCTTATTCTTAACATTTATTGAAAGTTTATATGCTACTCATCCCAATTGGTTTTAAAACGTATTTGTAAGTAAAAGGTTCTGACTTACTTCTACATATCAATCCCTTAAATTCTGTGGTCACATTGGAGTTAATTTCCGTCATCACAAAGTTTGCTTTGAGATAGACGAAGAAAAAAAAAAAGTACAAAAGATTTTTTTTCACACATCACTTCTATGTAAATTATCAACAATGTGTATTAAATGCAGCATTCGTAAAGAATAAAAAGCGGTTTCACTCAAGTTAACCTTCAAACTGAACTGAGTTTTTTTTATCTATGTAGTGAATTCACACATAACTGCTTCAGTCTTCAACTTAAGCACTTAGAAAAAGGAACAATATGCAAAAATCAGGATGGCAGAAAAAAAATGTTTCTAAATAAATGAATTATCTTGAATAAATTCATTTTAGCGCGTGGGGGACTGTACTTCAATTGTACCTGAAGACCATTACAACGAAGTAAGTACATTTTATTACGCATTATCTGTTTCATACTTTCTTTAGAAACAAAGAACACATATACTATCAACAAACAAACCTCCTGAACTGCTTCCTTCAGAGAAATACATTCAACTCCCTTAGATTTTATTTCATCCATTGCATCTTCCAATTTCCTTTTCAGGAGCAATCTATTCGTCTTTTCTTCTGCATATTCTTGGCTTGTTACCTCCAACTTTTCTATGAGATCACTGATTTGGTTTTCTTGATCCGCTAGCTGCATTACTAACGTGCCAACATCTGTTGCGCGTCTATTCAGAACCTATGTTAAAAGAAGTCTATTTATTATCTAGCGACACTTATTTTCAAGGGGAGAAACTTAACAGTAAATGTTCTTAAAAACTTGGACAATAAAACTTTTACCATAGTATAAAATAACATAACTTTTTTGTCAGTCTTTCCAGAGAAAACAAGCATTAATTTGCAATCTTACTTCCTCACCAACACTGACCGATGTAGGTTCAGGAAGATTACTTTATACGGTTCAGTATGTAGTAAGTTTCTAACGGCTTTCTGCTAATCCCATTGAAATGTAAGACATGACTGTAGACATGAGCTTAGTTTGCCTAAAGTCCTACTCAAACCACTGAGTGGACTATTTCATCGAATCTAACCCGAACTAGAATTTTTAAGAAGCATTCCACTAAGATAAACTTCAGTGATGAATGTGCAGACATATGCCAATGATAATATTTGCATATGACTTTTATATTATCAACGGATAAATAATATCAGCAAAGAATTTATTTATCTTTTGAATAAATGTTAGAAATAATTGCATGAAAAAGTCACGTGACGACATTATTTGGTGGCATGATTTCTAAAAGAATGAAGTGTGGTTTACATGTGGCAAAATACTGAATAGGAACAATTACTTCCCATCTGTCTTCAACAAAGTTATAATACAGCTCCTTCACTAAACACACACACATACAATCCTGTGGTCTAATCGCTGACTTCAGGTAAGTATTGCGGAGGCTACCACCTGTTAAATTTTCACGTATGGAAGGCAATGGCAAACCACCATCGGTTCACTTTGCACAGGGACCTTCGCGCAGAACACTCATCATCATCATGATGGTATCTGGAGGGTGATTCTACACAAAGTCAACACATCATCTGAATTGTAATTTCTCTGGTTTTCATGAAAATTTTCACCAATTTAGTTTCTTTGTTTTCAATTTTCTTTGGGAGAGACAAAGTTGAGAAATGGTTACTCTTTCCATTTCGGAAAGAATGTTAGTTACTATGTGAGAGTAAGGATTAAGAGCAATATTAAGAAGGGTTACATAGATCTCTGCCTTTATTATTATTGTGTAGCTCGAGAGTTATTTACTTCTTTGATCGTAATTGCAGGTAAGGAATTTCTGATGGTGCTCATGATAATTATCGTGATGTTGAAGTACACTCCTACTCAACACAGTTGTATGTGCTAGTAAAACAAGTAGTAGTTATCTTCTCGCCTGCGAATTGACGGAGGGAGCCCTGTTAAAACAAGATGTTGAATTGAATTAAATTTATTTATGACTTTTAGGCATCTATGGCTCAGGTCGGGATAGAGTAGCGGAATGGATGTGGGAAAGATTCGGATAGGTCCTAAGGTACGATTTGACTGGTAAAATTGGTTAACAACCTAAAAAAACCTTAGTCACGATGGTCAGCGGCTGGCATCGAACCCAGGACCTCCCCTCCTCAATGCAAACCAAATGAGCTACGGTCGCTCGGTCTAAACAAGATGTGTCATTGTATATGATGGAAAATGTATGAAAGGTCTGTAAGAATGTGGAAATCGTCAGAATAGGGGGTATTTTGATAGTTTGGGAGATAGAATATCTCTAAAACTCTAAAATAGAAGAGAATATGTTGATACGAATTGCAATTATGAGGGCATATCGATCCAGAGAACTACTCAGTGAGATAAATAAATTTAAATTTAGCTTCTGTAAACTCATGCAAAATTGAAGCGTAGAATAGGAGAATTACCCACAAAAAATACACTCTTCCCTCGCAGCAAACTGTCAGTAAAGTGGGGCCGAGGTATTAAGATCAGTCTTCAGTGCGGGAAACATTCCACCTATATCCCCATGTGAATGTTACCAAAACCAAGCCTTGTGTCCATTCCGTAATTTATTATAAAAGCTGAAAAGGCAATTACACTTAACACAAAATCATTATAAATTAATGTGTAACTGTTACAGAGATATGACACCCTCCTTCTTCAGACTTTACAAGAAGGAAGTCTGAAGTCTTGTAAAATCTGGAGGAGGAGATGTTAAATTTCTGAAACAGTTACACATTAGTTCTTAGTATGGATGGGTTCACGATACTTTCGATACCTCGATACCACCGATACTGGCAAGGTATCGGTATCGGTCGATACTTTAAATAATAAGCGCGATACTTTTTCGATACTTTTATATACATCATTTGGCACTGATATTTTTCTATGAAAATAATCCAGTCGTAGAACATTATTATTTACATCTCACTGTCAGAGTCAAAGCTTCTTAAATTATCAAAACGTAATTACTTCAAAAGAAAGGTTTCTCTATGTTTCATATGTTACGAAGCGAAAGATCATGGTTGAATATAAAGATCAATAAGCTACCTACTGAAATTCGGGAGTTTTTTAAAGAGTATCTGCACCTACATTTAAGAGGCTTCCGTTTCATAACAGAAAAGACACTAGTGACAATTGGTTTCTTGTTTATTTTGTCTTAATATCTTTTCAATTCAATTCTTCAAAACAATATCACAGAACTTTCATATAATGATTTCTTAATATCATGTGACTTGGGATCCAGTTTGCCGAGCATTCAAAAAACTAGTTTACCTACAACAATAAAACATTTCCTTCTTTTCTATAAAATGATGCAATGAATCAATATATTTTCAAATTCATATTTTAGCACCTGGGATATAGTCTCGCACGTGAAACTTGATAACTGAAAAAATATTCGAAATTGAGGGAAATTTCCAATGTAATATTTGTGCATGCTAGCTGGAAACAGTCTTCTCCGAAAGACGTTTCGGTATAACAGAATTAATATGCAACAAAAGAGAAACTCGACTTGATCCCCAATAGAATGAAAATTCTCGGGTTTCTTAACAAGAATCCATAATTTTCCTTTCAGTCATTAAGTGCTTTTGAAGGTTAAGATGGTGATTGATATTTTTCGTTTTATTTTATTTTGATATACTCATTAAAGTAAACGATATTTTAACGTTTCAAATTTTACAAAGACGCTCTCTGGAAAGAAAACAGTCCATAATAAAATAACTATTTAAAGTAGAATAAGCTAATAAAGTTCATGTGTTTTAAATTTGCATATTTGAATTTTACATTTACCATAAATATTATTGATATTGTATAACAGGAGGAAAGTATCGTGTATCGAAGGTCAGAAATAAGTATTAGTATCTAGAAATTTTGGTAATTCCCTTCTTTCTTTAGTTACGAATCCTGCGAAATATGCTCTTTTCTGGTAACAGCTGACCTCAAAAACTAATTATAAAACAAAGAACTAAAAGGATCCCCAAGTGAAGTATAGTTTATGACTGCAGTCAGCCCCCCCTCCATATATATATATATACAGGTTTACCAGGGATTTTCTATTTTCATTTTACCTGACTTTTCCAGGTTTTCCAGGTTGAATTGCTTGAGATTCTAGTGTATATTTTAGCTCCTAAGATTAGGAAATCTTTGTTAGCTAAAAGTTGTATAAAAAAAAATAAGAGAAAGGCCCACCACAACATTCACCCTCTGCCTTTCTGTGTATTTTTATGGCATTTATTTATTTATTCGAAAACACATGAACAAAATTGAAAGAAGAAAAAAGGGACAAAACTAAAAAAAAAAAAAAAAAAAAAAGAAAATGCTACTTTAAAATATTCAAAACCGAGTCTTGAAACATACTGTAACATATCTATTTTTCATAAACTGAATATGTACATATCTAAAATATTAATTAAATTGCATATAAAATAAACAGAATATTAATACAATAATGCCAATTTATCAAATAAAATATAAATCTGATCACAAGAGAAAGGAATTAAAAGAAAAAGAAAATTAATTAAATAGCTTATAATAACGTTTGCAGCTCAACTTATATATCAAAACGTACAAATTCATAAGTTGAAAACTTTTCAGTAATTTGCTAAAAACCTGATTTCATGCTCCTCTTAATTGGTTCTGAAATATAATTATTTTCTTTAATAACACAAAGTTCTAAAATATAAGTCGGCAAGAATCAAACTAACATGAAATCTGAGAGAAAAAAAGTTATTTTTATATCAAAAAGTTTAAACTTTTTTGATATAAGCTGTCCCTCTATTATCTACCCAATCTTCACCTCCTTCACTCATAACAATCAACTAGAGATTGAGAGTACGGTACTCAAAGGATTAATATTGTCACTAAGTTCACAAAAAGTAAGACTGGTACAACCAAGTTCAGTTGGTCGCCTAAGTTCGAGTTCTTCATGCTAGGGAGTTTAATTATAAAAGAAAAATATATTCACAACGCTTTGCATGGTCAAAAGCAGAAAAGTAACAATAACAACGTTATTGGTTTCTTGTACTACGAGTAACAACTAAATTCCCTGACTTTTCCAGGCAATGGTAACCACCGTCATCAAACAAGAGGATGTTCAATTTGTACTGTCTTTCAAATATGCGAGGGATATAGAGAAGAAAGAATCGGCCCATGCGGTCACAGAGCTTGTGTGAAGTTTGAAATACAATATCAATGACTATTATAAAAACAAACACATCTATTATGCTATGTGGCAAGATCCGTAGCCCATCCAGAGACCATGTTACATGGTTTATTATTATTTTCAGTGTGTGTGGCTGTCAGAGAGAGAGAGAGATAGGGGCAGGGAGATGTTTTATGAGAACGGAGGGAGGGAAAGAAAGCAAGAAGGATCGAAAGAGCAATTTGCTTGGGTGCCTGTTTAAGTATTTATGAGGCTTCCGTAAAATAAACTATCCAGCGCCGAGAAGTTCAATAATCACTCATAGACCGACTGGCCCCAATCCTCATAAGAAAAATAAATCAGAAGTGACAAAAGAAAATCGCGTTGGAGAAGACGTTCCATCATTATTTCTCGAAGTGGCAGGGTGAGCTATACTCGTGTTCTACCGTACGGTTACGACATCTGTAGCTCTATGGGAGAAGTCATAGTTTTCTGATGGGTGGCAAGACAATTTCAATAGCTAAAAGAGGTAGGTAGTGAGCGTTGCCAGTAGCATTTATGAACTGTAAGTTACAATGATCGAGCTTTGAGGAATTCTTGGGAGGAGTGGATATCATCAGTAGCAGCATATTTTTTCTGAAGCAATTGTAAAACAGGGACGCTACAATGAAAAGAAATCTGCCTTCTTCTTTGACGACAATATAACGTCATTGTGAAATTGAGCCACAGGAACATTTATTGCTAGTATTCTTAGAAAAGAGCCAAAAGTCTAGGTCGCTATACAGTACGTATTTCATGTTTTCTTATATTGAGACAGACTGTCTCGACGGGACAGCTTAAAATGATTCGAATTGCAGTGAGGGAAAAGAAGTTGCTACTAACAGGAAGGTAATAAATGCAAACAAATAGGGAGGTAAGAGGAAAAGCAAGCAACCGCAAAGGACCCTTCTTGAGCTGTGTTTTTGTTCTTTTTAATCTTAATGTTCACTAGGTCCTTTAGGAGTAACAATGCATAAACTCAACTTGGCAGACACTTTTCAGGGTCTATTGTTTAGCACCGGCTTTCATACATTGGTAAGTAGAAAAGATTTATCTGTGTAGAAGTGGTGAACAATAGCGCCATTTTTATACACAGTAAATGAAAAAGAAGTTTTTATCAGTGTGTTGAGAAACAATTTTCTTGGAAATGAGATATATCAACATTTTTATTTGATTTGAAATAAGAACATGCCGGTTTGGAAATAAATCCAGTGAGCTAATTTCCATTCTAACGTGCTCTCATTTTAAATTAGATGAGAATGTTTATGTATCTAAGACAATTGTTTCTCGGGCACAGACAAAAACTTTTCCTCGATTTTAAGAATTTTTTAGCAATGTACAGTGGTAAGCATTGCGAAAAAGAACTTTTGAAGCCTGAGCCAGAGGTGCTTAAACGCCTTTTCTTTTTTTTTTAAAAAAAAAGTAAAGAACTGTCAATAGCTAAACCGCAAATGGTATATAAAATGAAAGCATTTTTGCTTGATAATTAACAATGCTATTAATAACATTAAGCTCAAGGTTATTTTAGAACCACATTTCAGGGTGTTTTCAAAGGTAAATACCAATATACTGGTGAGGGGACAAGATACAAATAATAGGTGCACTTCCTTGCTCTAAGAAACACGTATTCTGTATAATCTTGCCGCAAATCACTATCTACAATAATTAACTCTCAAAAACAACAGAATGCTGCTCGGATCCTCTCGATGACTGCTTGTACACGTCCCATTTCACCCCGCTTACTAGAGAGTTGTTTGTGTGTTGGTACTATGAGTGAAGTGTGGAATTATTTTGAAGTGGATCCCACTAACAATAATCGTGCTGTTTGTCGAAATGTAAGAAAACATTTTCTCGTGGTGGAAGGTCTCATAACACCACCAATCTTAAGAAACATATTACCACAATCCACAAAGTTAGTTTCTCTGTAGAAAATATTTGAATAATTTACATTCTAGAGCACTGTTGAAGAAAGTATCGAGTATCGACTATCGAAGATCAGAAATAAGTATCGGTATCGAGAAATCCTGGTATCGACCCATCTTTATTGTGTTAAATGTAATTGCCTTGTCAGCTTTTATAATAAATTACTGTATCACCAAGATTTCGGATCTTGTCTTTATCAGAAATATACTTGTAATATCTGTATCAAAACCAAATATACGTTGGGGTACCCAAAAGAAACCGAACTAATTTTTTGGTGGGTAGATCTTTTGTAGTACCGCGCTTTGCCCCTAGGAGCGCATAGAGCGAACATTCCTGAGTCAGTAAACCGAGTGCCGTCGCTGAAGAAGGTTAGGAGTAGTTTCGGCGTAGTTTATAGTGACAACTGTTTTGTGTGACCGCCGTTTTTGCAATGGCTGATTTTCGTTCGTGAACAGCGTGCAGCGGTGAAATTCTGCTTTTTGCTCGGAAAAAGTTTAACAGAAACTCTTGAAATGTTAAAAACGGCGTACAAGGACGATGCTATGGGGAAAACTCAAGTGTTTGAGTGGTTTTCCCGTTTCAAAAATGGTGAAATGTCAATTGATGACAAACCTCGTTCTGGTCGTCCTTCCACGGCCCGAACACATGAAAATGTTGAAAAAATTCGTGCAGTCATCAACGAAGATCGACGACGGACCATTGAAGAAATTGTCGAGCTGTCGGGAGTGACTCGGAGTTCAGCGCAGCGAATTTTGACAGAAGATTTGGGAATGAAAAGGGTGGCTGCCAAATTCGTGCCACGACTGCTGAACAAAAACAAGGTCGCGTCCAAGCATGCTGTGCTTTGAAAGAAGAGTCCCGAAATGATCCAAACTTTTTTTTTGTTTCGTAGAATGAAAAGAGACATGAAAGGAAAGCGTTTTGCTGATGTTGCTGAGGGGAAGAAAAAAACGACGGAGGCGCTGTCAAGCATCATAAAAGATGGATCTAAACAATGTTTTGAAAAATGGAATAAAAGATTAGCCAAGTGTATTAGTGCAAGTGGAGAGTACTTTGAAGGGGATTGAAGGTTTGTGCTTAAAATGTGAATAAATAAGTTTAAAAAAAAAATAAGTTCGGTTTCTTTTGGGTACCCCCTCGTATGAGATCTAAAAATAACCACACTATTTTTTATGTATAACTTTCTATAGGTATTTGAAATAGAAAACTAAAATATGGCTTATTATAATTAATATAAAATCTACTATCTTTCAGTTAAAATGTAACGCTTGAAATATTCTGACCTCTTATGAAGTAACCATTTAGAAATAAATATGTAATTTATTTATTTAAAAAAAAATGCAATTTAGATGAAACTGCACAAACGTTGGACATGAATCTATTTCTATTGGTTTAAAAATATGGTTTTAGGATAGATGACAATTTTTTCTATGCTCCTAACCTAACCTTGAAAAGGTATCACTAATTCGTAACAAGTCACATACTAAATCGAGTTTGTAGCCTAAATGTATAGTCGATTACTTACCATCGTATCAAACGGCACTGCCTGCGAACTTAGTTCAAATGGAACAGCAGCAGCCACTGCTTGTGCTTCAAGCATTAGCAACTTTTGCTTCAGTTCTTCTTCTCTTTCGTCACATTCCTCGCAATATTTCTCTAACTGTTCTATCCTCTTCTTCAGTGCTAGCACTCTTTGGCTCTCCTATATTCACAAACACATTACTGTTATAGAATACTGGACAGAGTACGCATCTAGATAATTAACATTTCTAATTATCCTTACATAATTCATTTAAGGAATTACAGAAGGGCATGATATTTTGAATTTAAAATACTTATTTCTCATAAAATTAACTTGATATTACTGATTTCATCTTATGTATCTAATAACAAAACAATGGAAGGGGTGCGGAAGTTACATTTTCATGATACAAAATTTCTTTTCAATCGTAAAAGTTACATGGCTAATACGCAAAATCGAAGTAGCAAGTCTTCGCAAATGGGTAATTATTCATAGTCAGCAAGCAATACCTAAGAATTTACACAAAGAAACGTATGTATCAACACAAAGATCTAAAATTATTATGTTCACACTTTTAAATGTTATTTACATTTTAGTACAAAGCAGTAGTCTTTTCACTTAAAACATATGCTATTAGGAGAAAAAAAATATTATACAAGCGCATTAAACCACAAATAACTAGTAGTACTATTATTATTAGCATAATTGGAACACATTAATAATATCATAAGTATAGAAAACAACAAACCATGCATTTTAATCAACACTATTTTCAACCAATTTTTCATTTAGCTTAGAAATATAATATAAATTTATGCATTGTTAACACACTGATTAACACGAATATGCACTAGCTACGCTTGCATACGAAGGTACATGCGATTTTCTTTTGTTTGGGGTATTACTTTGGCTATATCTATAGTTATTAAACAACGATAACGCACACACGATCTTTCAAACGCACACACTACGTTGAAATACCTCAACTTTGTACTCCATTTCCAGCACTTTAAAACGGGCTTCCGCATCACTCAATGATTTTTGTAGTTCAGTTTTGGATTCCTGTTCCAAATGAATCTTTTTCTCTGCGGACGCAAGTTTTTGCAGCAGCTTACTAACAGATTCTTCGGCCTCCACCAACTGTTGCTCAAGTGCTTGTTTCTCCTGTTTTAGGATATCCAAACGCTTTGGGAACTGCTGAAGAAGAATACTAGCAGGGTTTGGCAGAGTTGACTCTAAAGGTGTAGGTTTCTCCTCCTCTTCCTCTTCTTCACTAGTCTCGTTGTCTGAATCATTGGGAATAACATAAGAAATATTCTCTGTAATGAAAGTTGGATTCTCAATCAAAGACAATGTAGGGGTCATAGGTGGTGTAGTTGCGGGGGGAAATTCATGACAAGAGTCATCAATTACAGTTGGCAATCGAAACGTTGGAAGAAATAGAGGTAAAGGAGGTGCGGAAGGTATGCTAATACTAGACTCTGAAGCCGCTAATACAGACGGTAAACGAAACAATGGTATGACATGGGGAAGAGGAGGTGGTACGGGAACAGAAGACAATGTCTGATGATTACTGACCTCTGTTGTCGATGAAATTACACATTCAGCTTCTTCGGAAGAGGGACTCTGTTCAGGATTCGTAACTTCTGTGGAAGGAAATATATGAGATTGGATGTTACTGTCAGGTAATACTGATAACGGCTGATCGGATTCCGCATTGTTGTTGTCATGAGTAGAAGCACTCATATCTACAACAAAGTTTTCAACAGAAGTTAATAAATTACCTGTGTCTGAATCATGACTGTCGGTTGTACGCACCCGTTCTGGTTCACTCAGATGAGAAACAGTTTGGACATGAACATTAGATTGTCTATCAACACTCAATTCCTGCCCCGAATTTTCACCAGTTGAATTACTAGGTACAGTCATATTTTCGTCCTGTGCTGGAGTTACAACAGAGCTTGTATTTCGATTCGAATTAATATGATAACTTTGTAAATATCTTAAAGTATTTAACATGTCTTCTGTATCTTCTGTATCGCTTAAATCATCTTGAATATCCTCTCTAGAATCTGGTCCGTCATAGTGAGATGACAAGGTTGGTTCACCAGGTTCCGGTGTTTCTGACTCACTAGAACCATACTGCTCATGAAGTTCTTCTAACCGGTTGGATAAAACTACACTTTTTGTAGTTGTTTTAACAACTTTCTTGAAAAGCGACCTGCACTGTTCTTCTAGATCTTTTAGCCGTTCGGCTCTTGCATCTAAGATTTCTTCCACGCCTGCTATTGAACTTCCACCAACAGCACCTTCAGCTTCATCTCCTCCTCCTTCAGGCGTATCTTGCGATGCTTCATTTACCGGAGATTCACAGTTTATATAGGATGGGAACTGAATATCTTGAACTGGAGCTGGAGAACATGGGGCTGAGGGACTTAGGGATGATGCAGGACTGTGTGTGGAAGGTAGAGAATCTGGAGTTGCAGAATAATGCGGAGAGGGTGGGCTACTCAGGGGTAATGGACTTTCTGGAGTTGGCGAACGTAAAGGTTTCGTACGGTATGACTCTTCCACAAGGTATGGTCGAGCTTCACTTCTGCTTTGGCCATCGTTATCTTCTTTCGGTTCCACTTCATCGCACGAAGAAATGCTTTCATCATCTCCTCTATCATCTGAAAATCCACTCTCTCCCGACATCATGTCATTAGAACTCTGCTGTTTACGAGCAGCGAACTCTTCCCTTAGACTTCTCCACACTTGTTCGGATTCGGAATTTTTTTGTTTGGCTTGTTTCCACTTTTCTCGACAGTACTCCAATTCCTCTTTCAGCTCATTCAAAAGTTTACGTTTCTGCTGTAATTCATATCGTAAAATTTTCTCAGAGGTATGAAGATTCTCATATTGACCTCTCATCTTAGTTACAAGGCCCCAGGTTTTTTTCAATTCAGTAGAAACAAGAGATAAACGCCTTTCCTGCTGATGAAGTTTATTTCCTAACTGTCCATTCAGATCACGTAATTTTGCTAAATCTTTTTGAAGAGCTTTCTTCTCCAAAATAAGATCTTTCAACTTAATAAACGTTTTACTAACGCTAATAACTAACTTAGGCCCATATGGTGTATTGACACTTTTGTAACAAGTATCGGCACCTTCGAATGTTTCCGAAGGTGTTTTATCGTTCATTAGGTTTACTAAAATATTCCACACCTTTGGTAGGTTTCCAGCGATTTGGTGAAGTTCTGTTCCCCCTTCTTTAACCTCAGAAATATTTTCCGCTGCATCTTGTAACAATTTCAACTTATCGAAATCCATTTCCGTTTTCCCCAGTTCTAAGAAAAGGTTGTTCAACATCGTTAGCTGTCCAGCCAAATTTTTGCTTTCTTCCACTGAAGAGTTCAGTTGAGTCTGTAAATTTTTCACGACGTTTTCTTGTTCACTGAGCAGAGCTTCGAGATGGCTAGACTGACTCTGAAGTTCTAAACACCTTTTCTGATTCAATTCAAATTCCTCAGTCTTGCTCCGTAGTTCTTCTCTTAGCTTCTTATTTTCTCCAGCTAAACTGTTCATTCTCTCTTCGTACATCCCTTTTAAAGCATGAATATTATGTAATTGTTTCTCGTACTCTCTCTTTAGATCTATATTAATTTTTTCTGTGCTATCCGCTCTATACACCAGCTCGTTTCTTTTCTTCTTTTCTTGCTGCACTATTTCACTAAATTTATCAAGATCACTTTTCAATTGTGTAACTTCACTGTTCCGTATCTCCAGCATTCGCTTGGTGATTGAAACTACTTCTTTTAATGAAGAGACCTGGTTTTCGAGTCCCTTAACACACGATTCCGCCCCACGACATTTCTCCCCACTTTCTGTTAAAGAACGACTCACCTGATCAATCTCTTTCCTGAGTTCATCATTTTCTTTCAACAGACCTATCAACTGTTCTTGAAGTGAATCATTAGGGACCGCTGTTTGACCATTCTCTGTCCGCAAATCCACTGTGTCAGCACCCACACTATCAACACCTACCGCTGATGTCTGAGTAGCCTTCTCTTCACTGTTCTGAACACATTTAACTTTGTTCAACGCTTCCAAACTTGCACTAAGCTCACTGCACTTTAATTCTTCTGACTGTAATCTGTCTTTCACAACCTGAAGGGAATTTTGTAGCTCTTCATACTCCTGTCTCTCTACACGAAGGTCTCTTTCTAATTGGACAACTTTTAATGCTAAAGTTTCGTTCACATTTTCTGTTTCTTTCACTTTCACAGCCATATTTTTTTGTTTCTTAGACTCATTTCTCAGCTCACTGAGTTCCTCCTGCTGCCTCTCACACTGCTGAGTTAAAGAAGTAATCGTTTTCATTAGTTCTTCCTCTCTCTTCAGCCATTCCTCTTCTTTGCCGGATAGTTTGCCTCTATCTCTATCACATTCTGCTTCTGCATCCATTCCTCGATCATCACAAACAACCTAGAAAGAAAAATTACTATAAATTAGAAATACACGTAATCATGTATTGACTGGTTTATGGTATCAATATTTGTAATGTCTAAGGACGGACTAATACAGACTGGCAACTCAGCACTTTATTGGAAAGCAGGAGGACGCAGAAATCGCCCTACCTTTCCGCCAGCAACAAAACTTTACAAAAAGTGACTCAAGCCGTCGGCCGCCATATATTTAGTGAGGCTTTTGCGTAGAGAAAGCAGAGAAGTGGCGACTAGCGAGGCACATGGATTTACTTTCTGTTCTTTGGTAGAAATAAAAGTCAAAAAACATATATAAAATCTTCAACAGTTTTACAAGATCTCTTACTTTTCGTGAAATTCAAACGGTAATAGTTTTTAATTCAATTGTTTCTAGGTCAGTTAACGAAGGGTTAAATAGAGAAAAAATGGTGGAAAGCTAAAAAAAAATATGTATTTTTCTTATGATAGTGTCCATAATAGCGTGTTAGTTTTGGACCTCTCTACCACCCCGGATTTAAACACCATCTTGGAAAACGGCACCGCTTGGAAAGCATTTTCGAGCAAAGTGTGATATTACAAAAACTAATCTACACGAATTCTGTACAAGGAAGATTCTCTAGGATGCACTGTTTAGGCGGTAGAGGTACGAGTAGTTACGCATTTTATCCCACACCGTTCTCTAACATCATTTGTTTGTTGTTGTTTTTTTAATTTCACATTTGGCAAGCTTTTACTAATAACGCTAGATACTTAAAACACTACAACATATACGTATCATGAGATTTTGTCACCATCCTATATTACTACTGCACTTAATTGACATAAGATCAGATTCAAGGAATGATACGTATGTATAGTGAGAACAACTAATGGGCGTCTACGTTATTCCTTGATATATGATACTCTTGTGTATCTACAAGAAATATTACGACATTCTTCTATTGTCTCTGTGACCCTTAAACTTGTGAACACGTCAAAAATCCAGTTAGTTAACAGTGAGTTAGTCATCCCTTTGCCATGAGTGAATTCTCCTCAACGCAGATCTTATAAAGATAAAATGAATTGTATGGGCGGTAACAGCACTGTGGCTTACGCCCGTCCCGGCAGATCTTATATATTCAACATACACGTTGGTGATATCGTTGCCATTCTTTTATTTCAATTTAGTTTCTGTTGTTCTTTCAGTTTCTAATTCATTATCATAATTCTCAAAATTATTTACAAAAAAAAAAAAAGTCATTCCTCTCAATTACCTTCAAGATCGTTTCAAGAATCAATCATTGAATCAGAAAATGCAGATCTCAATTCCAGAAGATATATTTTTTGTACATGCACCGGTAGAATGGTATCTAGCAGTAGTTCATCAGGGTTTAAAATCAGGGGATGTAGGACCGAATTGTGGGGGGATATAAATAAATACGTGATATCAAGCTTTCTACCGCTTTTATGTGTATAGAAATTATATTTAGAGGGATCTAGAGAGATCCAGGAAGAGGGTTGGAGGGAAGATCCAAGAATTGTGGGACTTAAACAAGCTACTTCAGATCTGCGAAAGTTCGCCGTATGTTCAAAAGAGTTTTCCTGTTTGGATTGGAAACCTTCGGCCTTCATTCTTTTGTGCAAACTATTTCAACACTTTTCAGCCTTCTCAATTTACAATTGCAATTTAATATTAATGAAAGTATTAAAATGAAAATGTAAACTCAGTAGTTTTTCTTATACTTCACAGTAACATCTCTTCAGAGACAAGTTCCTCACAAATAAACATCTTGCCCACAGATTATCCAAAAAATTTGCTCATTTCTGTAGCGAGGAAGAAATATGTCAATTTCAATTTTATAGAAGCGAAACCACAACAAATCAATATATAAGAAAAGTTTAGTTGCTTTTTGATGATACAAAATGGTGTAGGAAAAAACTGCGAAACTACTCGCACTTCGAGAGCCTAAACGGTGCATCCTAGAAGAAAAATGAAAAGAACCTTTCTTGTAGAGAATTTTGTATTGATTAATTTTTGTAATAACACATTTTGCTCTATGATGCTTTCCACATGAGATATTTACAGAAAAAAAGCACTACTTTATTCAAGATGGCGATCAAACCTGGAGTGGTAGATGAACGCAAAACTAACACGTTGCTAAGGACATTTTCTCTGAAGAAAGTAACATTTCTTCCAGCTTTCCACCGTCCTTTTACCGTATTGGTCCCTATAGCATCCCTTATTGCTTGACCTATGTTGTTAAAACTATTTAAGACGGATTGGAATTTTTTAAAGCTCGTGTGTTTTCAAGCGTAGGGTTGTAGACGGCAGACGATTGCTGAAACAGTGAAGCTGCAATTGGTGGACCTGTGTACCAATCATCGAAGGTTTTTGATTGCAGCATAAATTTGTAGTGAATTGTAAATTTTATTTATGGTCTTTAGGCAACTTGGACTCAGGCCAGGATAAAATAGAGGAGAATGGCAAGGAAACTGCCCAGGATTTATTTTGAAGGCACCATCCCGGTGTGACTGAGTAAAACCCTTAAAAAAAACACCTCAATCAGAATGGCCGGCTGCTGGTATCGATCCCAGGACTTTCCGAGCGTGAAATGCTTTACCAACTGAGTTACGGCCGCTCAATATGGCATTAGTAGTATTATAAAATGCGGAATCAGTATAGAACTTGTGATGTGATGCCGTGTCCATTACTACGGAGCTTTCAGAGTTGCCAGTGTGCATTCCTAGTCTGTGTGTTTAAACATTTAAAGAGTCCTTACCCATCCCTACAAGAACTTATCTAGTAAGAGCAAATAAAAATTGATGCCAACATACCATCACCACTTAGCATTTTTTTTTTTTTACCCTGTTAAGTTTTTAAAACCCACAACCTCCATGACCCAGCTGATATTCGAACTCAAAACCTGTCGGACGCTAGCTTAACGCCTAAGACCACATGGCCACTACATCATTTGTACTGTACTATCCGTTCAGTATCTTTAACGATACTGATAAGATAAAAGTTGTAAGTAAAACGCAGTTTGGCCTTTGGGACCTATTTACAAATATCTTAAACAAATACTGTCAACGATAAGTCGGTTTGTTTTAAAACCATCAGCAAATTTACTAAAGTGAGCTTTGAAACTGCTTCGTGTTACAGACTGAACATCTAGACAATTGTCTTCTGAAGCAAACAACTTTCCACGATTACAACCAATCTGCGTCTCTCTTTGGATGTGTTTTGAATATATCTGATATAACTCAACTTTTTCCTTGAATCTTTACTTTACCAGACTACAAGAAATTCGATTATATTTAAACACTAAACATGGCCAACAACAGTTAACGTGTAGAATGTACGAACTACGAACCTAATAAAATGCAATAAAAAAAATTCCATGAAAGAACAAGAAGAATCCTGCAGAAGATGAAATTCTAACAAGCACTTATGTTACTTGATTAATCTGCGGTTGGTTGCAGAATAGTGAAATGGTGCACGTTGTAGTTGGGGGAGGGGGTGCATGTCCCTCTAGTAAACCTAAAATGTTGATTTGGATTTTAGCAGCTGGGCTACTTGTCCCAAAGATGCATTCTTTCAGTGAAGCCTAGGAAATACGAGACAGTTGACGTCGTAATTGTATAACCTTATGGAAGGCAGACAACATTGCAAAAACATGCAAAAATCAAGGGAACAAGGGGACAAAATCAAAGTAACAGAATCCATGATTTCTAACTCTGGTCTGTGTGATAATAATGTATTGAGATAAAGAAATGAACTACTGCCCCTTTAGAGATAAAAAAAAATCTGATCTAAGGTCCAATAAGACCAGAAAAGTAAATTAAATGAAAAAATGAAGCTATTATAACACAGTGTAGTTAGCAACATGAGCCACATATAAGAAACATTGTTGCGGACTACTGAAGCTATTTGGAATAACGAAGCTCATGATATATCGTAGCTGATGATCACGAACTATTTCCCAGAATTACGGACTGATTTCATTCTGTATCTAAAAAATCACGTACATAGGTGAATAAAAAAGACACGGCCTAAAAAATGTGATAAAATCATCAAATTCTATTTTTAAGTTACAGCTACTGATTTCGATGTGACGGGAACTAGTCTGGTGATTAGGAACGCTTCAGATGGAGGACACAGTTCCTAATAACACAATCAGAATGTAAAAATAGTATGAAAACCTCTGTAAATAGAAACAAAACAAAAACGAAAGAGAACAACTGTGCCGTAATACTAAAATACTCGCTGGTACTTAGCATGAAAAATTTATCGTTCTCCATTTACAGTTTTCCGTGGCAGAGTTCCTGCGTAGCCTAGTCGGTAGCGCGCTCGACTTCAGTGCGAGCGGTCCCGGGTTCGATTCCCGGTGGGGCTCAAAAATTTCGGTGTTGACCCAGCATCGTGAGGACAATTGGGGTGCTGCTGTGAATAAAAGACAGTGGCGATCACAGTGAGAGCTTCGGCTCTCCTCTCCCAACCCGTCTGGTCAGCGTGGGAGCAGTACACCATTCTCTCCCTTTGGGGAGAGACCTCATCCACTAGTGGATTGAATATGGCTGTGATTTATTATCATTATTATTATTATACCACGTGAGCACGCATATCTACTAATACACATCGTCGAGATACTGTTACAAATAACCCAAGCTTCCTAAACACTTTTTTACCGAAAACAAATGTACAGGGCCCTTCTCAAATAAAAAAATGTTTCACAATTATAATTTTCCTTCATTTTCGATCTTTTCTTGCACTCGAACCTGCAACCTCTGACTCATGAAGAGTCAACAAGGTGCCGCCTCCGTCACCTAACTTCGTGCATGTACATGCTTGTTTCTTCAGACAATTCATGTATTTTACTGCAACCAATCCCTGAATGAAATACATTAGTGGTAAACAGAATTCAAAACAAAAGCCTTTTTGAAAAATCTTATTTAATTTGATGTTACATCAAAATTCCTTGTTTGCGTTCTTTTTGGGAAGGAGGGAAATACACAGCCGTACGAGATACTTTTCGATGTGTAGTACATGAACATTTTTCTTCTAGGAATTGTTTCTAGAAAGTTGCCCGTTCTGTAAAACGAATGATCACTTAAAACCCATGTAAAGCTGGTAATATTACGTCTCAAACCATTAGTTTTTCCATTACATAAAGAAAATACACATATATATAAAATAATGAAAATTTAGTTTCTTTACAACAATGTGAAAAAATATAATGTTCGGAAAAGGTCGTAAGAAACTTCGGGAGCTGATTGTTAACATCGACGTAAACATGGGTCGATTTCTGCGTCGTTTAGGAGATACAGCGTAGCCAAGTGAGAGGCCCAAAAGTCGACGCCGACAATGAGATGAATATTAATAAATCGCAATAAGGCAGAACGATACATGAAATGAAAATATCGTTTGTGGCAACTATCTTCCAACAACATGGTGGATATTAGAAGTGAAAACGCGATTTCACCGGGTTGTCAGTTTGTCAACCTGCTATCACGTTCAAGATTTGCAAGTGACACTACGTCGGTTTATGAAATTTGGTGCATGCCCTAGTAATGATAAACAACATATGTCCAGCATACACAGCAGTGTTTCCAACTATGGATCATACTCGACATAGAATTCTTTTCTCGGACATGTCCTCCCATGCATTATCCATAGTTTACAACACTGCAGTTTCTGCTTTGCATACGTATGTTGTTTATCATCACTAGGGGATGCACCAAATTTCATAAAACGACGTAGTGCCATTTGCAAAACTTCAATGTGATACCACGTTGGCAACACTGATAACTCGGTGACATAGCGTTTTCACTTCTGATATCCACCATGTTGTTGGAAGGTATGTCCTACAAAGGATATTTTCATTTTACGAATGTTCTGCTTTACTGCGACTTCTTCATTTTCATCCCATTGTCGGCGTCGACTTTTGTGCTTCTAGTTGGCAACGCTGTATCTAATAATCGACGCAGAATTCGACCCATGTTCATGGGAACATTTTTCTTGTTTCGATGTCAGCAATAACCCCCTGAAATTTGTAACGACCTTTTCTGAACACCCTGTATAGGGTGATTCAAAAGTCTGGTTATATAGGAATTTTTATTTTTTCTCGTTGCTGATAAAATAATTGTGTACAGCTAAGTGAGGGAAGGGAGATGGTGACAAAAGACTAAAGGTAGAAGGTGATTTTCCTGGCTGCAGTCGCAGTTACAGAAATCCAACAGAGGAATTTAAAGGCGCTCGTCTACTGTATTAAGATTCATAACATCCATCATCCGAAGAAATGCACTGTGCAATGTGTAGACATTATTAAACAGGATGTTTTGCAAAAGGCTTTGGAGAACCGAAAACTTAGCGTGCATACATTAACATATGTTGTAACCCGACTTTTGAATCACCATGTATATACATAAATTTTTTTCCTGCTGACATCGAGAAATATCAAGAAAATAAGTCTCATTAGTTTACAAGTTATTTCGTTTTATCGCTTAATGTCAAAAAAGGCAGGACTCTATACGTGTACTACCAGGTGCGTAAATATGAAACCGGAATTTACGTACAGAAAAGACACAATGATTGGATGACAATGCTAAGAACTATTTTATTCGAAGTATTGGTCATCGCTAGCGATACATTTTTGTCGTCGTTCCGGCAATGTGTGGATGCCAGACCAAAAAAACTGTGCCTCTTGTGCTACAAACCAGTCATCAAGCCATTTTCGTACATTTTCATAAGATGTGAAGCGCTGGTCAGTAAGCGCGTGTCCCATGGAAGCAAATAAGTGAAAATCGGAAGGCGCCAAGTCTGGTGAGTAAGCCGCATGCGGAAGGATTTCCCAACCAAATGTCGCAATCGTTTCCTTGACCGGTTTTGCTGTGTGGGAGGGTGAATTATCGTGAAGCACAATCACTTTATGTTGTCTTTGGTCATATTCTGGTCGTTTTGCACGCAAAGCTTGATGCACATCGAACATTTGTTGTCGGTAACGTTGGGTATTAACGGTTTCGCCAGGTTTCAGCAGCCCTTCTGATCCCACCAAACACAAAGCATTGTCTTCTGTCCATAGCGATTTGGTCTTGCAGTCGATGTCGCCGGTTCTCCTGGAGTTACCCATGATCTTTTACGCTTAGGATTCTCGAAATAGATCCACTTTTCGTCACCAGTCACAATTCGATGGAGAAATTATTTCCTTTTGTACCTGGCGAGCAGAATTTCGCAAGTGGTTTTTCGGTTTTCCTGCTGTCGTTCAGTCAATGCATGTGGAACCCATTTTCCCACCTTTTGAATCTTGTCCATGGCTTTTAAATGTATGGAAACTGCTTCTCGCGTCATATTTAATTGATCCGCGAGTTGTTGTTGCGTTTGAGCGTCATCCTCATCCAAGAAAGCTTGCAATTCGCTGTCTGCAAACTTTTTCGGTGGTGTTCCACGTTCTTCGTTTCTCACGTCAAAATCGCCACTTTTAAATTTTGTAAACCACGCATAGCACTGTGACTTACCAAGAGCATGATCACCGTAAGCTTCGACAAGCATGCGATGCGATTCTGAAGCAGTTTTCTTCAAATGGTAATAAAAAATCAATGCTGTACGCACATCGTAGTTTGTATGTACAAACTGCGCCATGTTCAACGTTATTAAACACTACACTATGACATGAAACTTGTCTGGTTGTGAGTTGCAAATCGTTATCAGCAGTCAAAACAAGCAAGTAGCGCCAAGGACGCAGTTTTACGGTAACCACAGTGACAGCTAACGCCGTCTATGCACAAATTCCGGTTTCATATTTACACACCTGGTAACTAACTCTACGGCTTATGGAACTCGCAAGTTCATCGCCGCAGTAACAAACGTTCGCCATTGGACTCTACTCTGGGCAACATTAAGCCAGTTTTCATCACGAACACCTAATTCTCGAAGATCTCTTCTAATATTGTCCTCCCAATGACGTCTCTGTCTTCCCAATGGTCTCCTTCCATCCGGCCTTCGAACCAGGATAGAATATAATTTTCGTTTCTCCCCCATCTGAGCTACAAGACCTGCCCACCTTAGTCGTCGTGATATCATTACTTTTAAAACATCTGGTGGATCGTACAGTCCGTTGAGCTCCTAATTATGCAGTCTCCTCAATTCTCCAGTCAGCTCGTCCCGTTGTGGCCCGTATATCTTTCTCAAAACCTAGAGTTTTCAAACACTCGTAATTTATGTTCATCTGCTAGGGTCGTCCTCCAACTTTCGCAAACGTAAAGAATTACCGGCAGTATAACCGTTCTGTACGTGTACATTTAACCAAATTTTGAAACAAGCTTTGAGAAGCTGAAATGTGTTTCTTTTACGTAGTCGAGATTACCTAAAAACACGGTGAATAAGAACATGTTTAAACAACATACTCACCTGCACGTTTTGTGATTGATTATCTTCTTCCGTTTCTCTTTGTCGATGCGTGTTTTGAGGACCTGTCCACCAAATATCATCATCAGCCTGCCTCTCCCTTTCCGCTTCCTCATGAACACTTCCCATAGCACCCATTGTAGACGAGCTAACAGTTTCAGTCTGGAACAAACCGAAAATAAATGCTCAACAAAAGATAATTCCTTGAATGTGAATTTATGTTATGGCCTTTAGGCATCTAAGACTCATGCAGGAAGGAAAATTAATGTTTTAGTGAGAAGTGCAGCTGCTTTTTTTTAGTAGCATGAGGATACGATATTCATAATGTTAAGCAACTGTAATTGGTCATTTTAAACTGATTTTATCGTGTTTGTTTGTATGTTCATATTTTTCTGTGAAATTCTGTAATTTCGACATCATGTGAAACGCCACAGAGGGTCTCCCCACGTAAAGGTGAAATTGTGAATGGTCTTTTGGAAGAAGGAAGATATACATGAAGACTAATTTCTTGTAGAGCGATTACATGTAAAAATATGTACGAAAAATCTGTATTGCGTTAAGAGAGAAGCAAACAAATCAGCAAAACAGGGTTGGAAGGAATGGGCGAAAACGCGAGCTGTCCTCCAGTAAACAAACAAAAAAAAAAAAACTTTGGCTCTGTGGAACAAAAAAGTCACTTTTAAAGGCTTAGACATAAATATGATTGGTTATGGCGCAGTGAGGATAAAGTCAAAGTAACCAAGGAAGAAAGGACAAAATACTCCACATAGAGTAGGAAAGTCTCTAGATGGTCTGGGATATACCAACTATACAAAGAAGTGTCTCTAATGGGCACAAGGACTAAAGCAGTGGACTTCTAATGAATGGATGAAAATATCTTTCACTATATCTTATGAATGTTAACGACATGTTCGGCGTTGACTTGGGGAGATTTTCAAGTTGCAATGTACGTATCATACGATGTCAATCATGGTTTGGGGTGTAATGTTGGTCTTCGGGACTGGAAGACTTTATATAGTTGGGAGAATAACGCAGCAAGACACATACTAAACCTCATTCAAAAGAAACTACTAACACACATTGTAGCCTGATTTGGTGAAGACCCATTCACCTCATGCAAAGTGGAGAAGCCTGTTACCAAGATAATAGTGTCAAAAAAAAAAAAAATATTGATACTGAAAAGCATACACGACATGTAATAAAATGAGTAAGGAATCAAATAACAGTAGTTAGAATTAGTTTAAAACATATGCAATCTTTTACAAAAAATAAAATTTATGGAAAATCAATACTGAGTCTAAAGTGTAAACTGGGTACACTTTGGCCCTTTAAAGGTAACTTTCGCTCAACTGACGAAAAATATTTGTCTTCATGCTACATGGTAATTATTCTTTTTTTCGGTACAAGATTTTGTGGATCCAAATATTGCAACAATGAGAACATGTGCATATTGGCGCTCGTCATTTGTTTGCGTAACGTGAGTAGTAAGGTCCGTCTAATTGGACGGAAGTAAAAAAAAATGTTTAAAGAGCCAAAACTTTTGTTTGTTGCATTAATATGACAAGGCTTGAAGGCACAAGTATGTAGAAAAAGAAAATATATTTATTAGTGAACAGTGGTAAGGAAACGCTTTTATTTTTCAGTTAATTCTCATGTATGTATGAAGTCGGTAAGTGTGCGGGGTAACTTTGGCCCGAGTTTTGGGGGAACATTGGCCCACATTTTCTTTGGAGAAAAGAGGAGAAAATCTACCTCAATACGTAGTTTACAAGGCAGAAATTTTATGGTCAACTTGGACAGAGTACAATCGTTCCAAGAATGAATGTCTTGAAAGTTCGAGTTTTGAAGACTGGTTTGCAACAATAACTTTACCAAATTTAAAAAAGTTTGATGGATAATGCACATATTGGAGACTATGCTGTTGTTCAATATAATAATCAGTATTATCCAGGTGTGATTATACTGTATTGCATCCTTCGAATGCCATTGATGACGGACCTACAGTTAGTTGCATGGAGAAAGGAAGTAAGTTTTGGAAATGAACCAATAGTAAGGATGAAATGGTGTACAAGTAGTGCGATGTAAAAATGAAAATTAGTGCCACTATTGTTTCTAGACGAGGATAGTATACAGTGCCTAAATTGCAAGATTTTGTTCGTAAAACTGTGAACAGTGCAGTATTGGTACTGGTACCGTAATCAATGATGTGCTATTTTTCTCCGAGATGTTTCGTATTCATTCAAGTAGAGCAGAAAGGGTTTCATTTTTATATTTTTCCTCTTGAAGTTGAGTAACAACATTGTTAATTTCCTCCCTGTGTTTACAATAGTCAGAAAGTATGCTTCAGCATTGAAATATAGTGTTACTGTACATTACTCGTGTATTAATTTGACTTTGTGACAAATGAGCTAAAGTTACCCCAACCATTCTATTAGTAAAAAAAATATGCAACTATAACATCATAATCCTTGATCACACTTACTATTTGCCGCTTTCAAAAGAAGGTTAAAAGATTACATTTGAACACGGAAAAAGGCTTCCATTCCCAAGCTGAAGACATATTGAAATGCAAATTTAAAAAATCTAAAATTTTTGGGCAAAATATACCCAGTTTACGGTAATTTGAACACATCTGTAAATTGGTACAAAGAAAATTACATGAAGGTAAACGCTGATAGAACCAAACATATAAATTTTACAAACAAAACGAACTATTGTGTTAGTGCATACCATGTTAAGAATTGTAAGATTACTAAGCTTTACCATATTCCACAAACGAGTTGGGAATATGTTTCGATTACAAATTAAGATTTAAGGAACAAATAACTACTCTAACATCCCAAGCTACGAAACTGATAGGCTGCATTTTCAGCCAATGGAGTTAATTAATCAGGATTCACAACGTTCGTCTCATTCTATAAAATATTGATTAGAATTAAGCTGGAGTACGCAGCTATAATCTGGTTCCCTGCAATTAAAATGGCTAGTAATCACAATGAAGCTGTTCAGAAATGTTTCTTCAGGCTTCTGTGGAACAAAATTAGGTTATTACACAAAAAAATATGAATGTTTTGAAGCTGAACCTTTGCACCTCCGAAGAAAAATAATAGAGTATCAGTTTACCGACGATCTATTAAAGAGTAATATCCAGTGTAAACTTCTACTAGAAAATATATGCGTACAAATACCATCTTACGCCCTTAGAAATTACGACTACCTTACTACAAGGTACACAAACAAAGGTATTTTATATAGAATGATCAAAAACTATAATGAGATTGGTAAAAAAAACTGAGCTAGCTAGGTCTTAACTTTCAACCACGTACAATCAACTTTTTGTCAAAGGGTACGATGTTTACAAATGATTAGCATATCTTTTTAAACACATTCCCACCTATTTTATTTTATTTTTTATTTTGCTAGCTACTTGTACAAGTATTTACTTTTACTAAGTTTTTAAAAATATAATATCTACTCTCTGTATATTAACTACATGGGACTCAGTGCTGTATAGGCAATGACGCTGTTCATATAGAACTTTAATCAAGACATTATTATTATTAGGTAGTGATAATAATAATAATAAACTTTATTTAAGTGTAGTAAATAGCAGAGTAAACAGAAAATACAGCACTAAGTCTTATTATAAAACAAGAGAATAATACATGAATAGAAGTACTGATGAAATTATTTCAGCACTACGTAAAATCACGAACAAATTGTAAGATACATAGATACAAATAGCATTGGCGGAGTAAGATATACCGAACAAAAACACCAGAGGTGCAAAAAGTGGAGCCAAGTTCTTTAGCCCTAAAAAGGTGTGAAATGGGAGACGGATGAGCCAAGTTCCTTGGTGACAGCATGTAACAGGAACAAAGGAA
>JAGDQP010001643.1:52287-73092 GCA_022664845.1 Lepisma saccharinum
TTCATACCAAATTTCGTTTCTCTAGCTTCAGTCGTTATAAAGTGGGGCTTAGGCGGGCATTTTGGATAAAAGATGGATACATTTTTAACGTTTTCTTATATTTTCGTGACATACTCGTGATGATACACTGTCATACCAAATTTCATTTCTCTATCTCGAACGATGTGAAAAATGGTATTTCAGCTGCCATTTTGAATCAAAGATGGTGAATTTTTTAAAACGTTGTTATGTTTTCCTAAACTACTCTTGATAATACATCATTATGCCAAATTTCGTATCTCTGGCTCAAACAGTTGGAAAATGGATTTATGACGCCCGCCATTTTGGATCCAAGATGGCGTCTTTAGAGATATTTTGTAATATTTTCATAATCTACTAATAATGTTGTACTGTCAAACTAAATTTCATTATTCTAGCGGCAGCCGTTTAGGCTGTGTATTCTTTAAAAGTTTAGTTTTGGCGGCCATTTTGAATTCAAGTTGGCGACTTTTTCAAATTTTTAAAAAGTTTTCTTAATTTGCTACCAATGATGTAGTTTCATACCAAATTTCACTGTTCTATCTTTAGCCGTTAAGGCTGTGTATTCTTTGAAATTTGAGGCTTGGCGGCCATTTTGAATCCAAGATGGCGACTTTTTCAAAATGTCGGAATTTTTCCTGTATCTACTTATCATCCTCTACCTTCATACCAAATTTCATGTTTCTAGCTTACTCCAAACACCCTAAACAATATGATGAGTGAGTCAGTCAGTCAGTCAGTCAGTCAGTCAGTGAGTGAGTGAGTGAGTGAGTGAGTCAGTTAGCCTAAAATGTGCAATTTCAGGGGTCCACAACTAGAACATAGTTTGAGATACGAATATGAAATTTTGTACATCTGCACATATTTACCATATCTCCTTAACGGCAAAAGCTCATATTCCTATCTTTAACATCTTTTTTCTTACGGGGCCCCCAAATCGTCGATTTTGCCATAAACTCTTGTTCCTGTATAACATGCTTCTGGCAGTGCTAACGTTTTCTGACGTGAAGAACTTGGCTCATGCACTGCCGTGCATGTTGATAACACTACTGAATTAAGTGGTGGAAATACAGTTTGAAACCATATATATATGTAAAATATCTTTAACATATGTCATTGTACCCAAACCGTTATATGGTCTGAAGAAATGTGTGGAAATATGATAACATAGTTTATCTAATACATATTTGCATTGAATTATATTTTTTAAGTATATTTAAAATACGTATTAAATTACTTGTCTCATTGCCAAAACAACAAAACAATATTGGTGAAAATTATTACTGGGAGGACGTTTAGCAACGCAACGCAGTACTTGTCGGTTCGAGTTACAACTAAATATATATATATATATATATATATATATATATATATATATATATTCTTCACATATTTGAACACCTGGGTATGCCGGACGTTCTGGGAAACTACCTTCATTATTAGAATATTTAAAATTCGTGGAAAGGAATACAAAATCTATTCAGCAATAAACCATACGACACACAGTCATCGGAACGCCATGAGGCGACTGGCGAGCGGGTCAGTTAAGTCAAGGGCGAGCTCGGTCGACAAGGGCTGCGTCGCGCTCCTATTTTTTTTACTTGTTGTTTATAAGTTTGAGTAACCAATTCTAGGTACTTTGTTCGAAAAATACTTTAAGGAGGATGGTACTTTCACTGTAACAACAACAGGTGTTCATATGTTATAAATACGTTTTAAATTTTACTATCCACTGCCTCTGGTTGAACTCCCCCACTCAAAGTTGATGCAAGAGCGACGTCAGTGAGTTAAAGTATTTAGTAAACTATTAATTTTTTTTTTTTTTTTAATCAGTTCAAAAAGTTGAGATCCCTGCAAGTCAGGGTTTCCTCGTAATGATACGCCTAAAGCAATCTTAATCTATCTGTTTAACTTTTATTTATGGGCTAAACAGAGAACTATGGCACCACAAGCTTGTCAGAGTGATGAATCCCATTCTTCAGGAGGCAGGGAAATATGGTGGTACGGCCTTTATCTGGTACCATACCGGCATTCACCTGGTGGAACAAAGGGGAAGCTCGGAAAGCTATAGTCAACATGGCCAGCAGCAGGACTCGAATCTGTGTGACTTAAACAATTGTTTCATAGCATGCATATGCTTCAAACTAAGGAATATATGGCTAGGTGAGTGACAAATAAGGACACATTTCACTTCACATAGTAAAATTTACGAACTTATTTTTTTTTTAAGTCTTGAGAGAGAAAAGAAAACAGAAGCGGATATTGTATTTAATGGTACTTACTACTGAAAAACTGCTATTTACACTTGATAAACTGGCACTACGGCTCACAGGCTTCCAGCTGTACGCTGACCCAAACTGCTTCCTGTAAATATAAAGGGAAGAATTGTGATATTTTGGAATAATACATTTTCAAACTTATGTTTCGATCGGAAAGGTACGCAAGTCCTTATATAAATAAAATTCTTACTACCGTATATGCTCGCGTAATGTCCGCACATTTTAATTAAAACTGCAACGTCAAAATACAGGAGCGGACTTTACGCGGTCGTTCAAAAAACTGCGCATTTTCCGTCATTGATTTTTGAGGGGAAAGGAATGTCATTAGAAAATGGGTATTTCCTCGAAATCAGAGGATCAATTATAGAAACACTGCCATAGTGACAGAGTATTTGAAATTGTGAATTATGTATGCCTCTTGCTTACTAGCTGGCTCTGAAATCACTAAGTACTGTGTATTTTGTTAAACACCCTAACTGTTCTCGTTATCCTTTGCTAAAGCAAAGTTGGTGTTAAAAGTTTCCTTGGGGTTCATAGCTTTCATCAGACTTTAAAGAGATCCGTGGCTCAAAAAAGGTTAAGAACCACTGCTCTAGGGGATTAAAGGTATTCCCTGAGAGATGCGCACGCGCCGTGAACAGCGTATGGAGAATATGGAGGTAACCTTCCAAATATTCTCAATTTACGACACGACTGAGATGGCGTGGAGTGGTCAGTCCAACGCCTTACCTCCTAAGGTGTTCAGGAGTAATAAGAATACTCTGCTACTCAATTTGATAGGAGGCTGAATAGCTCTGAAAGCGCCAGGTATTGGAGCACTGAAGACAAGTTAACAGCGTCCTGGCCGGTATTTGAACCCAGGCCGCCGATTCGTAGTCAAAATTTCGAATGTAAAGTGGGATAATTTATTACTTAACTGAAACGTCCGTTTAAGACTTAACAACTTTTAGAGGAATTTTTTTGGTATTCCCTACGGTTAAGCAGTTGTTCAATTTGATGGAACCAGTTTTATGTCAGCAATAACTAAAAAACGATTGAATGCAGTGCAGTTTATACAATTTATAGGTGCTTCTTACACACATCAAATGAAACATCTTTTGAACAATTTTTCACTCAAAGAGAGTCAAAAGGAGAGGTTTTGGTATCCTAGGAAAGAAGTAAAAATTGGAAGAAGTCGGAATACTACTCGCGTCGTCTCAGTTAGCCTATTCTTTAACGGACTGAGCTACGAAAAACAGCTATTTTGTCACCTCTCTCTCTCTCTCTCTCTCTCTCTCTCTCTATATATATATATATATATATATATATATATATATATATGTATGTTCAACGAAGTTCAACGGCAAGTGTTAGAGATTCAACACTTACCATTAGAAAGGCATGAGAAACTACCCACACTTCTTGTACACATTACTTACACCTCTTGAACACAAAACTAAGAGAACCTCTGAAAATATGTGTTGAAAAGTGCATTGTTTTCTTTACAATGTAAGGAAAACAATAAGTTCTTATTTAATGAGCTAATCCTACAGTGAATAAAAATGAAATATGACAAACGGCATTATCGTTCGAACAGATCTATGCTATTCTTTGAGGTACTTTTAGCTCTCTGGACACCATAAACATTATTGAGTAAAGACCAAGATTTAGTACGTGACCTTTGCGTACAGTCAACGCATTCTGGTCTTTTGCGTAAACGTAACCAAAGAGGGGTCTCATTGTTCCCACTTATTTTAGCACGACAACTCAATGAGCATAAACTATATTTATAAACGCCACGTGAACTGTCACGCTCTCTTGAGACTCAAACAACAGGCCTCTATTTTTAGGGAGTGCGTAGGGGTTAACACGGAAGGCCAATACCCAGAAACTGAACAGTTAGTCAGAAAGGAAGGACGGAAAATCGCGCAAAAGCCACGAAATAATGCGGCACTTAAAAACATAAGAAAACAGACCTAAGGGAACAATTCTTTCCAAGTTTCGGGAATAGGTCCAGAAAAAGGAATTAACTATCCAACTATATTGGTTTACATTTTGGCTTCCTTATTTTAATATAATCATTGCGAATATTAAATTTAATAGCTTTCACATCTGAAAATTCAGAGTTCTGGATGAAAATGTGATAGTTATTAGATGAGAGAACAATAAAGATAACGTTCAATAAACAATGAACAGTATTAAACGTGTTTATTAAGACACATTTTGATGGTAGAAATTAATACTAACGCATCATGCGAAACAGCAAATGGTCACATATTGAAAGTATTCATTCGTCAGAAATAGACACCGAAAAATTGTTAAAACGCTGTCTAAAGTGGCTAACCTAATTATTGATGATGATTATAATACTGTAGTATGTTTTATCATTGTATTGAAAATATCGATGTATTTTATTGTAATTCACTTTACTGGCATGAATGATTTTAAGTGCAACTTAGGAACAAATGAGTGTCTCTACGCTTTTCTAGTTTGTATTTACTGAAGGTTTTTAGTTCCGTGACATTCATTTGAAAATATAATACCAGATATTGCGTAAAAGAAGAAGTCATGAGTAAACATTCCTTAAGCGTTATCATAATTTAAAAATGGAGGCTATGGCTAGCTAGGATTAGGGCAAAGGATGCGGAAAGAGTCGGCCAAGGTCTCACTTGAAAGTACCATTCCGGGATTTGCATAGTGTGATGTGAGGAGAAACGCTGGAAAATCTCCGCCAAGGCTGATATCGCCCAGGACCTCTGGAATGCCAAGCTAACGCTCTCCCAGCTGAGCTGCGTGTTATTTGATATTCGTTTTCGAACACTCGAATAAGGAATATAGGTCTATAAATAGCTATTCGATATTCGTTTTCAAACACACGAATGAGGAATACAGTCTAATAGCTAAAACAGGATAATCAATACCTGTTTGGACAATTATTCGAATAAAAGATCTGAATAAAGTATTGTTAAAACTTTAACAAAGTTATTATTTAATGCTTCCTTACGTAAGTTACACAATGACTCCACAACAAAACCAATTTGTTCGAATTTTAAGGTGTTCTTTCTTCCTATACTTAATATACAGCAATCTGATCGACGGAAATAATTAGAACATCAATTACTATCAAAATTTCATAATAATTAAAAATTGAACATTTGGAATAAATCCACACAAAATCGGAGTATTTTTACTTTAGAATGCGTTCCCAATGTAAATGAAGAAGATAACATAAAGCCCTGTATAAATGGAGTGGATGATAGTTAAGAACCAAAAGAAAACCTATGTCTCAAGACTGATTATTAGGTAAAATCCAGAAAACATAAAATATTATAAAACTGTGCCTTTTTACGTATAAATAAAAAAAGGCAAAGAGTAAAGAAATTGTCAGGACTAAATTACTTTGAATAACATTAAAACTGTTGTACTTACGTCGGTGACATTGCAATGATATAAAAGAAGCAGCTGAACACTCTACACTCTAACTAGAACTGACAAGTTTTCTATAAGATCTAAAACTGGATATATCGGGACTAATAACCCTTATCAGCTGAACGGAATGGCTACAGAAACATCAATATTTACTTGACTAGTCCAGAAGGTTTAGTATTTTGTTTCGTTATCAGTTCTAAGAACAAACTCAAAAAGACGATTCATTGAAAGAACAACAAAGCCAGCAAGAAACTGCGATTGAATTTTGTAATGTTATTTGAAGTAGCTTACATTGTTTTCTACGATTTCCTATCTTATTTCTTTACGGAGAAAGCCGCCTCAATATATTTATCAAAATAGTCGTCTCTCTGGCCTTGAGCTTGCTTCCCTCGTGCAGTGACTTAAAGTCAAACTCGTACAGTAGACTGTCCAGGAAAAAAAATGTGCTTACTAAAACACACTATTATATTTATTGAAAGGGAAGTTTTATTTTCTATTATGATAAAGATGGTACGTGAGCGTAGGAAAACATGTTTTGTCTATAGGGGTCCTAATTAGATAAAAGAAAGAAATCTACCATCATGCGAAAAATAACCTCGAAATGAAATTCGTATACTTGTACAATAAAATTAACATGATACAAGAACACAAATCTAAGTTAATACTGGAAGCAACCTCGCGTTTTGAACAGGTTTTCATTTATCTGGCGTGGATTTCACCAGTTTCTCACAATAGGACTATGTTAAAACACTCAAGCTGCAAAGTACTTTCTTCGTATCTTCCTTATTTCTAATATCGTTCCCTTGAAGCATGCCTTTGAAGTTGAGCCCACACATTCTCTGACGTTGAGGTCTGAAAACTGGATATGTGATACATAATTCCATGTAAAAATGCAAATTTCCGCCACTATTTGCTGATATACAGCCCCTGACTATTATTGAGTCGCCACCATGGTTTCCAATAGTATACATGGTCCTCGTTTGCAGATTCTGGTACAGTTTCCGCCATATACACAATTTATCATCCGATTAGAAGAGGTTTAATTTAATCTCGTCTGAAAAGATCTGTCTTTCAGTATCCAAAATACGGTACTTATGAATGTCGTCTTTAGCAAAACCAGTCCTCTTCCTACGGTTAGGCTTGCTCACAGGAAGTTCCTTGGACTCTGACACAGAAATCTTGTTTCTTGAGCACATTTCTGTTTCAGGATTGTAGATCTTTCTTAAATGTTCTGCGCCTTGGCGTACTTTATTTCAGATTTTGTCGAAAAATGGAACAACTTCTTCTTCTTCTAAGTTTTACCTTACCTGGGCAATGATTCGAATCACACGGTATAAAAAGTTTGCAGTTGGCTACACTACCAACTGCAGCTGCTCAAAAATTACCCAAACATCACCACCTTCTACAGGCCTTAATGTTACAGAGGATGTAAACTTGAAAGTTTGTGGAAACGAAATTAGGTATAAGGAAGATTTTAAGAAAGCATGAAGCTTGAATGTTTTAATATATCAGTGAGCGGACTCCTACAAAGTGTTTAATTGTATTTGTGCTATACAATTACAAGTATACTAGTTTAATTTTGAAGTTATTTTTGGTAGATGACAGATTTATTTCTATTTTCTAGCCACACCCCTAGGGAAAAATATATGAACATTTACAATCACTGTCATAATTTCGATTAGCTTACATTTCTTGTCTTGTAAGCGCTTTTTCCCTGTACAGGCAAGTGTACGAGCTTCACTTTGAGACATTCTACGTTGCTCTTCTAAATTACAATACTACTAGAGAAGAGCGGGACGAGGAGGAAATTTTCAGCAATACTGAGCCATAATTCTTGCTCTGATGACAGGATGACGATAAGAAAACTTCCGTTATAAAGAACAAAACTTTAACCTCAAACTGCGGCAATTTGGAGATCAAAGCAAGATTAAATGATAAAAATGGGAGAAGGCTGTGAGTGGTCCTTTGTACCCCGTAGGTGGGGGCACAAATGTCCATAATATATTCCTAGTCGTTCGCGTGTCAGACTACGCACTGAGGGATCCCAGGTTCGATTCCCGGCGCTGCCAAGGATTTTTTCCAAGGCGTGTGGGTCTGGAACGGTGTCTACCCAGCATCGTGATGCAATTGGGGAGCTGCTATGAATAAAAGATCGTGGCGATCACAGTGAGAGCTTCGGCTCTCCTCTCCCAACCCGTCTGGTCAGCGTGGGAGCAGTAGTAGACCAATCTCCTCCGGGGAGAGGCCTCATGCAGTTGTGGATTGAATATGGCTGTGATTTATTGTATTTTATATATATTTTTTACAATGGAAAAACACTGCACCTGTCTCTAATATTGCTACCATACGGAGCTATGCAATCAAGTTACAAAAGTCAGGGATAACTCACTTTTTAACCATTTCAACCTTATTGCAGTACCTATTGCTCTACAACAGGGGTCTACAACCTACGCTCCGCATGCCGGACTGGCCCCGAAACAAATCCAAAATTACGGTTACTATATTCTACATTGGGTCTAAAAGAAAATAAGTTGGTCATTATTTTTATAGCTGCAGGCTGCAAAAAGGCAATATATTAAAATTACTATATTACTTTTGAGTTGTTCCTTTTTAATGCGGCCCCCTCTTCTTGCTTAACTAATTCGGCGGCCCGCTGACAAAAAAGGTTAGAGGTCGCTGTTCTACAGACCCTCCACACTCCTTCTGTGGTCCTTTCTGGCTCAACGCACTTGTTTCTATTCTTTTTACGTTATTACTCCATTTGCTTCCTAAGTGCACTGGGAGATGCCTATCATTACTACAACATGTAGTTGTTCAAACGACTTAATGCATATCATTTGATTCTCTGTACATTACAGATTATATTTAATAATGTAGAAACAAAAATTAGTACTTTTCTCGCAAACATGATTTTCTTTCTTCTCTACACAACTCCAGGAGTAGATGCCAGATTAGTTGGTGGGTACGACGTAAGAAATATCATGCTGGATCTCTTCGTCTTTCCGGTCCTCATCAGCCCGCTCTCGTATAATTTTTCGACCACAGCTAGTTAATTTTTACACTAGTTGCTTCCGAAAGAGTATTTTTTTTGAGAGCTTAACACATGAAAAACGTAAGCACAAAAATTATTTCTGGAGTTGGCATGAGATACGAAACGAATATGAAAATAAGTTAAGAGTAATTTGGGGGAAGTCGCGCTACATTAAGAAAAGTTCTAACACAACTTCAAAATAAAGCGACGCTGATATGAACTAACTATTCATACGTTCGTAAATGAAGAAGTTTTGAATAAACGTTGATGCACGAATAAACGCTAACACTTACCTGTTAACAATTACATAACAAGAAATCAGCATAAACCTAAGTAACGCATCTCAATCCAATACTTTTAAAAATGCGCTACTTGGACGCAACATAGTAATATATCATATTGTGAAGAACATCACATTAGTAAAAGCTCGTAATTGAATTATTGGTAAGCCAAAATTTCCCAGGTATATTAAGTACATGTGTAAGTACAAATGAACAAGTTTGGTGGCTCTAACACTACCACGAAAGGCTCTAACCCCAACAGAGCACAACAGTTATCCACTGCATCTGACGAATGAACTTCTGATGACAAACTATTAATCTAACATTCTAAAGTACTGTCATATTTTTCAAAGGTATTTTCTCACTTACACCTACAACAGTGCGCCTTACTGCAAAGCATAGTGCCTCTGAACTACCAACGTTTTGGCCAAACAAGTTACATTATTCACATGTTTCGACTTGTTAACTATTTATCATGCTTACACTAGAGCACTCTACATGGGACATGACGTCATTATGATGCATACTACGAAACTGAAGCATGAAACTAACTTCCGCAACTTAACTTCAAAGTCGAACAAACGACAGCAACAGAAACGTACTTCTAAATAATGAATGTTTCTCCCACGCTACTTCGACTAACTCCTTCCCATGATTCCATGTGATGGGCCAAACTCTGCAAGACCTTTAGATAGCTTAATCAGTTTCTTAAGTTTGCTAGTTTTCATATTTTGTTAACTTACACAGTGAGCAGCGCATTTTGACCTAATAGCGCATCTTCCCGTAAATGACTCTATCGATAATTTAGAAAGGAGGGCTAAGTGATCCACAACCCTTTCTTTGTACATACTATTGCGTGCAACTCTTGAATATAATGCTTTACATTCGTACAATTATCAGAAGCATCTAGAAAGATGTAGCATTTAAGAAGAAGCAAACTCAACTATTCAGCCGGGAAGATATAAGGCTTAGGTCCTTAAGACACATGAAGTATAGCATAGGTCCTTGCGAAATTACATGAAATTTCGTTCAGCAGTTTCAAATCGATTCCCGACAATGAATTCAAAAAAAGTGCAATTACATTCTCTTTAGAACGTGATTTCTATTATTTTTAAAATGAAATCGTAAAGGAACACTTCGATATTGAACATTACGTTACTATAAAACTTGACTGTTTTTTCGAAAAACTGCTAGCTTAATTTGAAGTGTATGTGTTGTTTTTTTTCGTTCAGCTCACAGTTAAATTAATGTTTGATGTTTGAATTTTACGCATGGCCATCGGGCATTTCTCGGTGAACAGTCATGTTTCAATCCCCGTAGCAAAAAAGGGTGTCATTCTAAGCCATGAGTTTTTACATGCACAAACCCTGTCGGTAGGTCTACAATCCTCTACATATTAAAGAAAATTTCTCCTCCTCAGATTAAACTTCTACACACAAATAAAGAGAAACACAATGTTACTCAATTTTCAGCCAGATTTTTCATATGAAAGAATTGTTTGCGAAAACGTACTTCAAAATCTTACAAGTACAATTACGGAGATACAAAACGGTTTTTGATTCAGCTCTATAGCTCTTCTGTTTTTTTTATATCTTAATGTTTAGTACAAAGCTACGCGAACAAAAAAAAAACGCAAACCACCATGCTGAACTAATGGCCGCACAACAAATTTTCAAAACTGTTTCTCATACTCTCACGTATGTAGGAATCCACGTACAAGAAAACAGACCATTCCTTAAAATTGAAAGTGACACATGCCTCACACTTCAACAAAACTTGGGACCGCGCTCACTTCTAGTGCGTGGGGTCCTTGGTTCCATCCCGGCTCGTAGTATGTGGGATTTGTTGTGGACAAATACCGTGTGCGTGGGTTTTCTCGGGGTTCTCCTATTTCTTCCTTCCACCAATTCTCCCATCATCATCCATTCGGTCTTAGCCAAATTGCCTAAAGGCCTTAAAAACAAAGTTCAAATTAAATTTCAACAAAACTTCGGCCTGAGCCAAAGTTGCCCAAAAGTTCTTGAATAAAATTAGGGTAGCCCGAGTGTATTTCCATCACAAGAAGAAAAAGTAAGGTTTGTAAGTTCATTTCCCCAATGGTACTTCAGCCGATACCATTGGTGAGAACTGGGAGGAAAATCTCACAAAGGCTGATAATACTGATCTGGTTTTACCCCGTGATTGAAACAGTCCATTGATCGAAATAGACCCGGGCTACACTACCTAAATAAACAGTTGATATTAGAAGCGCTAAATTATAGTCTTATATATATATATAATGCAAAGTTCGCATATCTAAACACAACTTCTACTATTCTTAGTTTAAACCCGCAATGCACTCGAAATAGTTTTATTTCTCTGTTAACTATAGTTTTGATTTTTAATTGATATTAATAAATAGAACACTTACTCGTTTCAGAATATTGGAACTTTTTGCATGTTAATTTTCACGTTATGGAAAAAATGTTATTCTGTGAAAAGCTTTCGAATTTCATGAAAAATCCTAAAGAATGGTTTAAGTTTATAAGATACAGTATGTTAATAAGCAAGGAAATGATTAAAATTTCAATATATCGAGAATTCTTGTTTATATATATATATATATATAATTTATTTTCAGTATTTGCAAAACCCTGTTATCCCGAGAAAATGAATTATAATTTTTTTACCAGTTTGAACTTGTCTAAAAGCCTACTGTTATAGACAATTACTCGGACAACAAACCAAAAACAGTATCAGTATCCTAACGTAAGACTGCGCCTGTGTTGTCAGCTGGAGGGAAATTTCCCGGAAAACGGAAAAATCGGGGCCAAAAAAGGTGAAAGGGAAAAAATTAAAAGTCGGTAATTTTCGTTGCATCTTTTTGGCACATTTAAAAAAAATCCATCAATTTTTAAAGAAAACGGAAAATTTTTCAGTATTTTGAGGGAAATATTGCGACGGGAACCTGACAACCTGAGCTGCGCTCCTAAGCCACATCACCCTACCTATAAAAAAAGAAAATGAATAGATGTATCGTACTTCGTTACCGATTTGCATTTACATTTTGTAAACAAATTCTAAATTGTAATTTTTCAAAGACTGTTTTATTACTGAAAGAAAAACTCATTGCTCGCAAAAATCTGTAACTATCCACTGAATAAGTGAAAATCATATGAATGTATCATGTATGAATAAAAGCAAAGTTTAGTACTAGATAGTTTATAATTACGTTCACGCATCAAAGAACATACTGCATATACTTTTATTATTATTACCGTTTATTATTAACTTCTCAATTTAGCTAACTAGTACATATTTGTAGAGCATGCTATGCACATATGCTTTGGTTTATCAACACGAAAGATTTGAACGATTCGCAATTGTTAGTAAGCGAAAACCTCGCACAAAAATGTTCTCGAATTAGAAACTTAACACATTTAAGGGTACAAAAATACTATCATATAATATATCCGCGTTCTGTTGTCTCTAAATTGCCTCCATTTTTCAGAACAAACTTATCCTCAATTTTCCTAATGTCTTTCTAGCATATCTTACTAAGTCCAATACAGACAGGTAAAGCGAGTTCATTAACAACATGATATCAAGACAATTTTTCAACAATGTACCTATCACATGAAGGACAACGCAAGGAGGTACTGTACATATCAGAAACTCATCCCTAATATCATCACTGGACACTTACAATATGCTTGCAACAAGTTGGACACGTCAAGTGTGCAAGGTTGCAAACAGCCAGACATGACAATTTGCAAGCCTCTTTAAACTCGAAACAAATTTCAAACGAAAGTGTTAGTTGACACTTTACAAATGTGCAGTAAGTCTGTCCTGGTATACGGTTGGTGCGTTTGCAGAAAGTTAACAAGTGATATATTTGCACTTCAAAGTTTGTAGCACTCTTATTTTAAGTAAAAATAAGTAACTTTGACACAAGCTAGGATCAAGTCATGTGCGAACTTGATGCAAACGTCTATGGTATTAAGGATCTACTTACAAAATCGAAACTATCATTGACATGAGCACATAATATGTTTAAAACTAATTCTGGAACATTCACCCATTATCTTTAGAAAACAAAACGTCACACAAAAACGTTAACAACAGGCAACAAACAATAAAACAAAGTAATATGGCAATGCTTGTAACTACGAATTATGAACACCGAAAAAGTTTATGTACTTATCTAGACCAGTTTACTATATATGACACGGACACACACAAAATTGTGCTAACTTTTCGTAGATGATCCGGAAAACTAATTAAATTTCAAGCAAATAAAAAAAAGCATGACAAGCGTACAATCTAATCCAATCCTACCTGACTTTCTGCTTACGTTATACCACACGTTCTTGCGCACAAGTTTATTTGGGTCGGAGGCAATCTTTATAGCAACCACGTGATTCTAATGCAATTTCAAGTCGCCACGTGATAAATCCCATCCTAGGGATTTCAACTAAGAATTATTCTCTTTGAAGAGTTCGCAATTACGCAGTTGAAAATGCAAATACTTATGAACTATGATAAACTAAAATGAAGAAACACACGAAGAAATACCATTCAAAGAAACGAAAACACTACAGAAACGGCGAAGAAAGAGGAAGAAGCGTGACAAAGAAAAAATTCGACGCGGAAGTTAGTTACTTTCGAGCTCGTTAAGAATCGACTTTACACTGAAGCTAGAACAAAATACAACTTAGTTCGCTTGGCCTTCCACCTTTCGTATCCCATCTTTGCTTGTCATGGGTGCTACGTCACTGGCGATCCCGGGCTGGTCATTCGCGTACACCAGCTCAAGAAAACATTCTAATTATAACTTCTAAATCTAGGAACCAAGCGGATAGAGACTTGCTTCTCAGTCAGCGTTGCCTGGGTCCATCCTTTCATCACTAATACAAAGAAAAAAAAAAGTTGGAATTACGACGGAAAAAAAGTTTAGACAGAGTATTAGTAAAGAAAGACCTGGTGGTTTTAGCTAAACTAAAAGTCATGTCTGCTTTTGTTCAACCTACGGTGAAAACAAGAGAGACAGAAGAATATTACGAACAGATACAAAAGCGTACTTGAAAGAAAACAGCTTTCCGTTGTTTTCTTTTATTAGGGTAGCCGCATAAAAAAAGTTCAGCAGGGAAATACCGTACTAAACACATGTACTGTATTTGTGTAAGCTTCGCGTTGCTTCACTCTGCTTAGTAGAGTGTGTGCACCGTTCACATAGGTTTTGCACGGCACCTCCCTGTTTCGCTTTGCTCAGTATGAACTTGCTTTTTTGGTGTGAGGTTGCCTTTAACGTAAACAATATTAGTATGTACGTTTCTGGATTATAAGCCTGGACGGTCGTTCGTAAAGTCCGAATTAAAGGCTGTCATCTACCCTTGGTACAGCCCATACAAAAGACAGTGAAGATAAAACTTTGTTAATATACGATACTGCACAGTGTAGATAATTGGCTACAGTTTAATTAGAAAAAAAGCTAAGTAATGTTTTTTTTTATAAACAAAACCAAAGCGAAACCGGATAAATTCAAATTATCTTGTATCCAAAAGAAGAAGTCAAAGTCATAGGGACAAATGTTGACCACTAAGCGAATGTCGGCGCCTGCCAGTTTTAGAGTCAAAGTCACAGATTTTCCCATCAGTGTCTATGACTAATCCAACAATGTATGGCTTATCTCTGTCGAACTTGTGGCTACTGAGATCTAGTACGGGCACAAATTGAGAATACTAAGCGACTGAAAAGGATCTGCCAATTTTAGAGTCACAGTCATAGTTTTCTTCGCCGTTTCAGATCATGACGAATACAACGGTGTACAGATCATAGTACTCGGCTAACCCATGACATGTCACAACGGGAAGAAATTTTGTACTTGCCCGATACATGCCCCAAGAATTTGCTGAAGCTGGGAAATCTAATAGAAGGAGCCTACTAAAGAATTTCTTGTAGGGGTGGGTTGGGGGAGTACAAAATCCTTGTTACGCTACTGGGAAGGATGTAGTATTCTCATATAACAGGGAGCAGTAGTACTGATGTATTCCACGGTGTCACAAAATCTAATCTATGTGACTATAGGAACTTAGATATTGGCTCAGAAATAGGAATCAAGTCATTGTATATAAAGATGATTTTGAATCCAGACTATTTTCAGCAACTAATTAGCCTGAAATTTTGTAATTGTGCCAAAGTGCCTGTCAGTTAAGATGTCCGTCAAATACTGCAGGAACGTAAGAATTTTGGATGCGTGAAATTTACTGTATTCTCCTGTATTGACAATTCTATTTATAGCTTTATTTTTGCACATCATCTTGTTGCACCAATTTTTGTAAGTTTTAAAAGCTTTTGGTCGCCTCTATGATTCTTCCCACCCACAATTCCATCTACGTACGCTTTTACAAGAATGCAAAAGTATCTAATATACACAGATCCATTCAATACATGATAATCTGAAAAGTGTTCTTTATTAGCACATATTTCGCAGCATTTTTACAGTAGGTGTTAGTCTTGAAATAAGCTAGCAGTACAATATCAATACGGAAGATAAAAAAAACGAGGGTTTAGTTGTACAGCCATTGATTGTATCACAAAAGTATCGTTAACCAAGGCACTTACAAGTCTTTTATTGTCGTTAACTGGGACTGCAGTGAGATAATCAAAGGACCCTGTGAAGGAAATTAGTAGATGAGACGTCAAATATGCAAGAGTGTGTGATCTTTATACACATTTGAGGGGCATCAGCGGCTACACATACGCAAAACTTTATGGAACACTGGAACAAAGCTCTGTCCTACGGGCTTCTGGGGGATTAACCACAATGATCTTGAACAACAGAATTTTGCACTTCTACTTTACAGTTTCAAAATGATTTCCCTCTTTATTTTATTCCGCTATTTATTTTTAATGCATTTAATATATTTTTATTTACTTTTATCAAGAGGGCATGCGGCCTTCGGCAGTCCGACAATGTTAACTATTACCAGGTACGTAAATATGAAACCGGAATTTATGTACAGAAAAGACACAGTGATTGGATGACAATGATAAGAACTATTTTATTCGAAGTATTGGCCATCGCTAGTGATACATTTCTGCCATCGTTCCGGCAATGTGTGGATGCCAGACAATAAAAACTGTGCCTCTTGTGCTGCAAACCAGTCATCAGGCCATTTTCGTACATTTTCGTAAGATGTGAAGCGCTGGTCAGTAAGTGCGTGTCCCATGGAAGCAAATAAGTGAAAATCGGAAGGCGCCAAGTCTGGTGAGTAAGCCGCATGAGGAAGGATTTCTCAGCCAAACGTCGCAATCGTTTCCTTGACCGGTTTTGCTGTTTGCGAGGGTGCATTATCGTGAAGCACAATCACTTTATGTTGTCTTTGGTCATATTCTGGTCGTTTTTCACGCAAAGCTTGATGCAAATCGAGCATTTGTTGTCGGTAACGTTGGGTATTAACGGTTTCGCCAGGTTTCAGCAGTTCATAATAGATCACTCCCTTTTGATCCCACAAAACACAAAGCATTGTCTTCCGTCTATTGCGATTTGGTCTTGCAGTCGATGTCGCCGGTTCTCCTGGAGTTACCCATGATCTTTTACGCTTAGGATTCTCGAAATAGATCCACTTTTCGCCAACAGTCACAATTCGATGGAGAAATTATTTCCTTTTGTACATGGCGAGCAGAATTTCGCAAGCGGTTTTTCAGTTTTCCTGTCGTTCAGTCAATGCATGTGGAATCCATTTTCCCGCCTTCTGAATCTTGTCCATGGCTTTTAAAGGTATGGAAAATGCTTCTCGTGTCACATTTAATTGATCCGCGAGTTGTTGCGTTTGAGCGTCATCCTCATCCAACAAAGCTTGCAGTTCGCTGTCTGCAAACTTTTTCGGTGGTCTTCCACGTTCTTCGTTTCTCATGTCAAAATCGCCATTTTTAAATTTTGTAAACCACGCATAGCGTTCTATTCCGGCATTCAGTCCGTTTTTAATATTTTGTTTGTTTGTAAGTTCTGTACTGAGCTGACTCTGTTTATTATCTAAGTTATTTTTTTTAAGTTAATTTTGAAAAGGACTAAAGAAATAATAAATATGTGACAAATACAGCTTTCTGACAAGGCTGATAACAAAAAGAAACTAAAATGTAACAGTTTCGGAAGTATACCACATTCTTCTTCAGACTGCACTGCACAATTGCAGTGAGTTGTACAGTAGAGCTGTGCAACGAGCGGATTTCGAGCGCTCGAAAACCGAAGCCCGAAGCAGTCACGCTCGAAACGTGGGAGAACTGGCAAAAATCCACTTCGAGCAACTTCGAGCGTGAATGGGTTTCGAGCGCTCGAATTGCTCGAATTACGTCATCAGATTACATTTTTTCTTTATCTTCCTGTAACTAGTTAAAGGAGGTTCAGTGTTGCCAACTAACCGAATAATAATAATGGGTTATCTAACAAAAACCTTTGAACTGGAATAGACTATATACGAAACCACGATTTTGAACTATATATACGAGAATTGGTCAAAATAAGGTAAATTCACAATTTTCAACATATCTCAACGAAACTTCACACAGCTTAGTAATCTGACAAGATGAAGAACATAGAGTACGTCCGAAACCAAAATTTAACCCATATATAGGAAGATTGGTCAAAATATCTCAAATCAACAATTTTCAACATATCTCAACAAAACTTTGCACAACTTACTAATTTGACAAGACGAAGAACATAGAGTACGTACGAAATAAAAATTTGACTCATATATACGAGGGTTGGTCAAAATATCTCAAATCAACAATTTTCAATATATCTCAAAAAAACTTCGCACAACTTAGTAACTTGACAAGATGAAGAACATAGAGTACGTCTGAAAAAACATTTGATCCATATATACGAGGGTTGGTCAAAATATCGCAAATCCACAGTTTTCAACGTATCTAAACAAAATTTCGCACAAATTAGTAATTTGACAAGACGAAGAACATAGAGTACGTCTGAAACAAAACATTTGATCCATATATACGAGGGTTGGTCAAAATATCGCAAATTCACAATTTTCAACATATCTCAACAAACTTTGCACAATTTACTAATTTGGCAAGACAAAAAACATAGAACACGCACGAAACTAAAATTTTGAACCATATATACGAGAGTTTATCAAAATATCTCAAATCTCAAAATATCTCAACAACCACATGGGCTTGAGAAAATACGCTACTTTCTATCGTACAAACGAAACAAAAGTGTAAAATATCTCCCGGTTCTGACGGCGTACAATAACCAGCTTAATATTATTATAAATCTTGTTGGTTTGTCTATTTACTTATAGTGATCAAAGAATCCTTGGGAAAAACACAATTAACTTTAACACTTTATTTTTTGGCCCTTCTCGTGGAATGACATGTTATTTCTGCACTTTAACATGCTTAAATTGTGAACAACTCCTGTCACCAAACAAAGCTTGCCGCGTGTTGACAACAGCATGAAGTTTTATACTTTATCACCAGAGGGATATACCATTGCTTGAATAAACATCGGTTTGCCCATATGGACCGACATTGATCAATATAGATATCTGTTAACGACATGCATCGATATAATACCATGACGAATGCGCTATTTTTAAATTTAATTTATTCATTATGAGCAAAAAGTTTGTAAAAAATCGATTTATTCTTTGCGAAATATAGTTTAGAAAATAGGCAAATTAGTGATACCGATAATCGATCCCACATCGATCGATGTGGTCTCAAGGGGTGCCCCTCTCTCGTCCGCATTTACGATGTGGAGCGATATGGGTTCCATAACCGACCAACCTACATGTGCTATTGGGGTATCAAACATTTATTGAAATATGATTAAAATTAAACGTACTTTTTAATCAATAATTGTGAATCAACGAATTAAAATAAAAGTTAACATTCAAAACACGTCTATGTGCTACTGGAGTGATTTTCTAATTTCAACATTTTAGTCTAGGAATCAAACTCAGAAATCTCAGAAACCCCGGGAGAAATTCCACGAAATTAGATTATTTTTAACAATTACATTATTTTGCGCTGCAACCATCTTGATTTTCTAATTTAAACACTTTAGCCTCGGGATCAAACTCACGGCCCCTTGAAAGCCCCGGATATGAAATTTCACAAAAATCAGATAATTTCAGATAGATAATTTCTATGACATTTTCCACTACAACCAGTTTAGATTTCACATTTTAATATTTTTGGTCTCAAATTTGTAATTAGCGTCCCATGAAAGCCCCAAATATAAATTTTCACGAAAATCAAATGATTTTTAACAATCAGAATATCTCACGGTCCCTCCATCTTCGATTTGAAAATTCAATATGTTTGGGCTCTGATTCGTAATCAGCGTCTTTCGGAACACCCACTTATGAAATTTTACAAAATCTGATGATTTTTAAGAATTTATCACTTTTCGATAAGATAAAGATAAAATTAATTGTATGGGCGGTAACAGCAATCACTTTTCGAGTTGCCGCGCTCTTGGATTTTAAATTTTATCATTTTTGAAACAGGAATCGAACTCAGAGCCCCTTGAAAGACCCAGATACAAAATTTCAGGAAAAATCAAACTATTTTAACAATTATTATATTTTGCGCTGCCGCCATATTGGATTTAAAAATTCAACATTTTTAGGCTTGGATTCGTGATCAGCGTTCTTCGGAATACCCACATATGGAATTTAACAGAAATCTGGTAATTTTGAACATTTTATCACATTCCAAACTACCGCCATTTTCGGTTTCTCATTTCAGAATTTGACAACGGAATCGAACGAATATCTGATTTTTAACAATTTTGACATTTCGCAACATTCAACAATTTTAGTTTCGGAATTGAATTCAGCACCGCTTCAAAGTCCCACATGCGAAATTTAACGAAAAACTAATGACTAGCAATTATGATATTTCGCGCTGTCGCCATCTTGGATTACAAAATTTTATATTTCTGGCCTCGGAAATAGACTCAGGGCTCCTTTAAGCCCCCACATATAAAATTTCACGAAAATCTAATGATATTGAACAATATGACATTTCGCGCTGGCGCCATATTGGATTTGAAGTGTATATTTTTGGCCTCGGTAATGGACTCAGGGCTCCTTCAAGCCCCCACATATAAAATTTCACGAAATTGATTATTTTTAACAATTGTGACATTCCGCGCTGCTGCCATCTTGGATTTCAAAAGTGTATTTTTTTTGGCCTCGGTAATGGACTCAGGGCTCCTTCAAGCCCCCACATATAAAATGTCATTAAATTCTGATTATTTTTAACAATTGTTACATTCCGCGCTGCCGCCATCTTGAATTTCAAAATTGTATTTTTCTGGCCTCGGTAATGGACTCAGGGCTCCTTCAGGCCCCCACATACAAAATTCACGAAAATCTAATATTTAACAATATATTATTTCGCGCTGGCGCCATCTTGGATTTCAAAATTTTATATTTTTGGCCTTGGTAATGGATTCAGGGCACCTTCAAGCCCCTACATATAAAATTTCACAAGAATCTGATATTTAACAATATGACATTTCGCGCTGGCGCCATCTTGGATTTCAAAATTTTATATTTCTGGCGTTGGTAATGGACTCAGGGCTCCTTCAAGCCCCCACATATAAAATTTCACGAGAATCTAATGATATTTAACAATATGACATTTCGCGCTGGCGCCATCTTGGATTTCAAAATTTTATATTTTTGGCCTCGGTAATGGATTCAGGGCACCTTCAAGCCCCTACATATAAAATTTCACGAGAATCTAATGATATTTAACAATATGACAT
>JAGDQP010001643.1:73492-118057 GCA_022664845.1 Lepisma saccharinum
ATATATATATATATATATATATATATATATATATATATATATATATTCGATTCCCGGTGGGGGCTCAAAAATTTCGGTGTTGGCCCAGCATCGTGAGGACAATTGGGGAGCTGCTGTGAATAAAAGACAGTGGCGATCACAGTGAGAGCTTCGGCTCTCCTCTCCCAACCCGTCTGGTCAGCGTGGGAGTAGTAGACCAACTCCTCCCTTCGGGGAGAGGCCTCATCCACTAGTGGATTGAATATGGCTGTGATTTATTATATATATATATTTATATATTAACACGCTAGCGGCCATAATTTTGAAGATATTTGAACCAAATTTTTATATGTTGTTTCTAGGCTTAATAGCTCGGTTAACTTCGTTAATGAGCAAAATCGGTCGCCATATTGGATCCAAAATGGCCGCCGAACCCATTGTTGTATAGAATACACAGCCTAAACCGCTGGGGCTATTGAAATCAAATTTGGCATAAAGGTACAACATCACTTTTTGATTATGAAAATGTTACCTAATGAGTTCAAAGACGTCATCTTGGATCCAAAATGGCGGACCTAAAAATCCATTTTCCACACCGTTTGAGCTAGAGATACGAAATTTGGCATAAAGGTGCATTATGACGAGTAGCTTAGGGAAATATCACAACATTTGGGAAAAGTCGCCATCTTGGATCCAAAATGACCGCCCAAAATCCCATTTTGCACACCGTTTGAGCTGGATAAATGAAATTTTACTTGAAGTTGTACTATCACAAGTAGGTCACGACAAAATAAGAAAACTTTCAAAAAGTCGTCAACTTGGATCCAAAATGGCCGCCCCAAAAACCCAATTTCCAAATCATTGAAGGTAGAGAAACGAAATTTTCAATTAAGGTGTATGACCAAGAGTAGGTTACAATAAATGGGGCAAATCTTCCCTTTGGGGGCGCAGCCAACCGTGGGAGGGTGAAGATGTACTCCGTGGTGGTGTAGTGCTGCAGGGAGATTTTGGTTAAGATAAAGGAGGCGCATCCTCTCAAAAGCACTGAAGTTAGGGGGCGAGCCCCGGCTCCCAGCGAAACTTCGAAATCTACCTCAGCCTGTAGGCCTATCGAAAGGGATTTTTTAGTACTTAAGAATTATCTGTTGTATCAAAGCTACAAAGTTGAAATTATACTATGATCAGAATAATAGTATCACAGTTGGCAACATTGTGTATTACATCCTTTACCAAGATAAACGGAGGAGAAGGGGAAATTCCAGGACTTTCGAGCGCTCGAATCCAGGATTTCGAGCAGAAGTGTTCGAACAAATCTGTTCGAGTAGATTTTGTTCGATCATACTCTGCTCGCTCGAAAACGAATTTTTGTGTTTCGAGCGCTCGAAATCCGCTCGTTGCACATCTCTATTGTACAGTGCAGTCCGAAGAAGGAAGCGGTATATTTCCGAAACTATTATATTTTAATTCATTTTTGTTATTAAATAATATGAAGCTGTGTTTTTCTTTATTCAAGATGAATACAAGGCCATATTGTCGTAATATCCAATAAATATATTTGCACGAGTCCCGTACGTAACAATCACAAAAAAAGCTGATAAGTTATCTTCATAAATTTTGGCTTGAGCATACTGTAGTGTTTTACAAAATTATACACTGCGTACTTTCATATAAAAAAAATAAGAGCTTAATAGTTTTGATAATTGAGCTGAAGTTTAGATTTATTTTACATCGAACCAGCTTGTGGTGGACTTGACATGTCCCGTACGTAACGAGAACATTTTTGTATGCTATACGCACACAAAAAGTTAATTACTGAGTGAAATTTTTTATATAAGTACAATAACTATTGATACTAGTAATCGGATCAAGTTTAAGCATTGAGAAAAAAATACTAAAGTACAAAATATTAATACAAATGTCCCGCACGTAATGGTGGAATGGCCCTACACGTGTTTAGCTTTAGGAATTGTCAGGAGTTTACCTACGGCGATGCAGTATTGAAAATATCTGTGAAACTACGAAATAGTAGGTGCTATTTAAAATGTCTACATGCTCTGTGCTTAAAGTTATTCTGCAATGAAAATACTCGCTATGTATTCCAGGTCTTAGTTGATGAAGTGCGCAATCAATGTTCTTTCTGAACAGATGCCGCAATAACAGAGTGGTTAAAGCAACATACTTCAAATTCCAAGGTTCTAGGTTCAAATCCAGCCGCAGGCACGTACGTAAATTTCACCTGTACGAAAGATGAGAGAATAGGACGAAAAAAGAGAGAATGTAATGAAGATCACATTTTTTCTGAAACTTCTGTAAAATATACGTAATTCCGCATACTGTAACAGTAAATTTCACTCACTGATGCTGACACAATCATGGTCATTACAAGCACAAACTTGACAAAACCCTAACGTAATTTTGATATGACAAGTTGAGTGCTTGAATCCCGCTTGAAATCTGATTGTCCTATTTCAACCTTGATTCTTGTAAACTGTACGATTCAACCTCGAATGGGTAATTTCAACCATCCGCTTGTTTTAATATTTTTCATCCACTGTATAGAACTACTTACATTGACATTCACTTCTACACACATATTTCTTACTAACAACTAGCCTTTACCTGGATATTTTACTTTCTCAAATGTGGTGTACACAACAAAGAAAATTTGCAACGTTTTGATATAGTGTTGGTATTACTCCAAGTTGTCACAGTGTTTTTATTTTGTATTTTACCATTTTCTTTACAGTATTCATGTTTAAATGTTCCCAATAAGTAAACGGTTTATCCCTTAGCCTTTGAATCAAGGGATCCCGGGTTCGATCCCCAGTGAAGACGCAAGTGCGTGCTTCTGAATCCATTTAAAATTGTATGACCTGTCCTTATGTTGATAAAATAATTTCCATCCGATGGAAAATAATAATACACCACTACCGCTTTACTTTCCCCAGAAATCTTTAGGTCATAAACCTACATCTTGGCAGTTATTTCACAAATGTTGATATAAAGAGGTTATAAAATCAGAAGTCAGTGGAGGGTAGAAAAGCAGCTGGATGCTGTTGACCAGAAATTCGTTGCAAGTAATGACCTTGATTGTATGGAATATTTTGATGAAGCTGTATAACTTTTCAGATTCGGAAGATCTGTAGAAGGGAATCTAATTTAGCTTAAAAAACAAACCATAGAAGATCGCTGACTGGGAGCACATTGGCATGTGTTCCGCATACAGCTGATTTTTCTTTTTATTATTGTGTGAACAACCATGTGACTTGCTGTGGAAAGGCAAGAGAGCACAGGGCATAGCAGTATTTCGCCAGGTGTATGTCTCTGTATAGGCAGAGTGCCAACCCACATCATGATCGTCTGTTATGTTGACGTGAATAGCAACAGGAATTGTGTAGACTACACATTTAAGGCAATTGCAATGGCAAATTAATGCTATCTAATGTGCGTAGAGAGCACTGTCACTTCTTTTATTTGTTCGGTTCCTATTAAAACAATGTAGTTATCTGTGTGGTTTATACGAGACAAAGTTATTCAAAGATAAAGTTCTTTGACATTACATCCCATGTATATACAGTATATAAAATTACCAACCAGTCTTTTCATCAAATTCAGAAATTGACAGAAGATATCAACAGTTGCTCTGAGTTTATATTTGCATATTCCATTCTCGTTCTTTGAACTATACTGTAATTTGATATTTAGGAATGTCGTCTATCTTACAATAAGAATTTCTGTTAAATTTATCTTTATATTAAAAGGAAATTTATTTCATAGAATTTCTTAATGACCAGAACACTGCCGAATTTGATAACGGGTTTTATTTGAGTTATGTGTTAACAAGACTTGGGTTTACGAGTAAACTCGGGAATCACCATTAGAATTAGGAAAAGTAAAAATGTGCGGGATTATTTCCGAGTTTTTGAAAAGTTGTTATTATGTGAAACGATTCAGAATTGACGCAAATTCCAGAACAGTTTGAATTTTTAAAATGTGCAGTAACAGCTGAATTGTCCAACGTCGATCTGGACGAAGATATAATCCGTGTGTAGATTCTGTAGTAGACTACTGTATTTCTACTACTACAACTAAGGTGGTACGTCAAATAAGACCATGAATGTCTTTGAGACCAACTAATGGATCTTGAAGAACATGCGAATAATTCCCGTAGAGGTTACTACCGTCTTGAACTAAATTGATAAAAACACATTTTCACAAAACCAATGTATTTAACCTGAAATAACAGCTCAAAAAGTAAAAAGACTGAAACTATAAAATACATGTAAAAAAAAAAAGTCCGTAAAGCAAGGAAAAAATGGTTTGACACTTGCTACTGAATCCATAATGCTTTCATAGCAACATTTCTCGCTTCATAGTAGTCTCGAACTGTCATGGATAGGAAGCGGCCACCAGAACTTCGAGAAAACACTGAGAAATCGTAACGAAACAAAGTAGTCTAATAATATGATCATAAAAGCAAAATGGAAGAGAAGAATTTCTTGGAACAAATGGAAATACTGTATAATTATTAGGACTTCCAATCCATTTAAAGCGTAGCTGTTGGCACTACCCCATCATTTGGAATATTATGGGGTAATTCCAACACTGGTTCATTATTTTGCATCCACGACGGCTAGATGTTTGAAAATTTGTCCAATGTGTTCCTACTGTCTACTTTTTTTTTTTTAATATTCTCATTGTAAGTAACGTTTTTCTCCAAAATCTGAATTGATGTCAAGACTTTGTGGTCCCTAAGTCTAACCTGACATTCAATTTTTCAATTTAATTAACACAATTTAAAAGATTCTCTTAAAAAAATCAACTTCCAGATATAACAGGATAGTAACAGCAATATATGGATTGAACTGGAAATAACTACAATTTTTTCTTTTGAACGGGTTAGAAAACAATTCGTTATTTGAAAAGTGCTTGTGTTGGAATGTTAATAACATTGTGCTTCAGGAAATTGGTTGAATTGGGCTATGGTGTTCACCTGATAGTCAAAGAGAACAGCTGTCCCATAATACACAACATTTTTTCTGTTTGTATTTTGCATTAAAAAAATATACTTGCAATTCTCAGTTTCCATTTGCTGTGGGATACACCACGTGAATAATACACGTTTCTACAATATATATTTGCGATATAATGTTGCAAATTACCCAAGTCCCCTGAAACACTATTTTTTCGACCATAAATGGTATACGTTCCACAAAGCGCGTTTGTAGAATAAAAACTTTTTCTCAGTTACAGTTTTTCTTTATGTTAAATCTTTTTCACTACAATGCATGGCATGCTGCTGAGAAAAAATAAGAGAGAGAGAAGAAAACTTGCATATACTTGGACTTGAACCTTCAGGCTCTGGTTCATGAAATCAGCACACTAACGTCTCGCCACTCAATCGGCTGTAAATGAACATTTTAAGAATATCAGTTGCTATGCAAACTTTGAAATCTGTTATTTCGAACCTGACCACATAGTGTGCCCTAGTGTTTCAGTATTTTTATAGCTGAAGGGTAATCTGCCACCACACGAAATCTGCTCCCAAACTACATTTCCAAGAGCGGGACCTCTTGTCAGTAAAGAGTGTTGGAAAATATTAATATCTCTGACAATTTTTGCTGGAGCCGGAAACTCAGGATTGCTAAGAAGTTTTCTCTACCGCTCAGGTTGTTACACTGGATTGTTGGTAGGAATCCACTCCGTGTGCGCAATAAAAATGAAGGGCAATTTAGTGCTCCTTTCTCCAAAAATCGCATTTTAGTGATGTAAGAAGCTATGGTAAACAAAGACGTTTTTAGCATTTGGAAGACCACAGAAGATTGAGAAGAACTGAGATCATATTCGAGTATTAGACAATTTTAGTGACATGTAACAAAATGATGAATCTTTTAAGAAGAACGCGCGGGGAAAAAACCGTACCTTTCGAGGACAGTTACAACGAAAGTGGACAATGTGTCAACGCAAATCAGAGACATTTCTGTCATGTAACGAAGGATAACTGGAGAGAAGAATTACTTGTTTTAGGTCCCTTGATAGCGAAGCTATAGCTAAAAGGAACCTTATAATCCCGCTGATTCTGTCCGTCTGCCCGTGTCCAGAAATTAAATATTAGGAACTACATGTAGAGAGATGCTTAAGGTGTCGTTCGAAAGGTCTTCGCTAGACTAGCTGAGAGACCCTGGAACCATCTTGATTAGTGCAGTAATTCAGTGTTGCTAGTCCATTTTCTAAAAAAACTAAATTGTTCAAATTGCTGCCATTTAATTAGACCTAGCTGCACCAAACTTGGCATAAACATTATTCGACACAAGAACACTGAGAGGGTCTACGTTGCCAAGTAACCCTCTTACCAGTGTTGCCAGTCTATTTTCTATGAAATTATCTTTTCCACATTGCCTTCATTATTTTAGTCACAGCAGCACCAAACTTGGCATAAACACTGTTTGACACAATAGGAACATACTGCGGATGTTCCCGCTCTACAGGAACCTTGTCATTAGTGTTGCCAGGCCATACCAAAAATATATCTCAGATGTAGAGAGATGCTTCAGATGTTGTTCGATAGGTCTTAGCTAGACTAGCTTAGTCAAAGCGGACGTGCATGGGCAAAGATCTGGGGAGCTTGCCCCCGACTATATACATCAAACTTTATTAATAGTAGCAAATAATAGTTTCTCTAAGGGAAAAGGGTATATAAAATAGCGCGAATTGTGTGTATATGCAAAGGCAAGTTTCATAAAGAGTTGGGGCAGGGGGTGCTTCCCCCACGACTACTTACATTAAATTTCCATAATAGTTGAATATAAGCGTTTCTATAAGGGAAAAAGTCATATATAATACTAACCATTCAGATTCCCCAGGAAACCCGTTGTCAGTGTAGCCAATCCATGCCAAAATATATATCTCATGAACGAAATGTTATCAAGGGACCGGAACCTTTGCGATTGTTGGTAGAATCGCAGCTCTAACCTGTTTCCTTTACAGGAAGGGTTTGACATGTAATTCTGGAAAATGAAGTGCACAAGAAGCGATCAAACCACAAACACAGTTTTAAAAATACACGATAAACTCCATACACTTCTTGTACATATTACTTGCACTTCCTGAGCACAAAACTAAGGTAACTTTAGGAATACGTAAAAAAAAAAACTTTAAAACGCATTTATTTAATGTTTACAGAACATATTTCTACGTCGTGAAAGTATTCAATACTAAATTAAATTACTGTATCATTTCCACACATTCGTTATGAGAACTATAAGTTTTTGAGCGAAAATGTTATTTTAAAATAAGAAATATTATGGAAATATTAAGACGGGCGCACAGTGAGACGAAAGACCAAAAACACAGCAAAATTAATAGCGTCTGAACGCTGCGGAAATGTTGACTGGATCGTGGTCAGGTGCATTGTGTACTATCTGCTTTACATTCACATAAGTATACATTATATAGCTAATCGCTAATAAACTGAGCTGCTTAACCTTTTCGGTTCGGGGACTTTTTGTTGCGTCACTGCGTTCAAACGTTCACTTTGAATGACTAACTCTACCTATAACTGGCACAAAGTAATAAATGGGTTGTTTTATTTTTTGGCCAATGACCAAGCAATAAAATGGCGCATATATCGTGGGTCTAAGTTCTTACACAACATTGGGAAGGGGAAGGAAACCTCTACTGTAATTCATTTTTTCAAAATGGAGTTTTTCTTTTTTTAAAAAATCCTGGGTCGTAATGGGGCCGAAGTTCGAAAGGATTTTCTTTTTCTCGGGATCCACATGGTACCTCTATATGCTGGCACAATTTCGCGGAAATTCTTCCAACATGTATCTCCACATAATTTTTACAGTATGTCCTACACGTTAAAAATCTAAGTGTGTAATTTGATATGGATTTTTGTTTGTTTCATATGTTGTCATTGTAGTTGGATAGTGAGCGACCCCTCGTTGTATTCGTCATGGACCCTACAATAAAATGGTGTAATGATGTATGGGGTACAGCCTCCACATGTAGGTAAACACAGTTCAAATGGAAATTCTGGAAAACCAATATTTCGCTTCGTTTATCCCTAACTGGGTCCCTCGTGCAATATGCGTGACCTATCCGCTTCTACAATATCCCTGCTTCGTCAAATCCGGTTGAATCACTTATTTTGGGTGATTTTTCAAACGGAATTTTGAAAATGAAAAAAATCCACCATGTTTGGGATCTTACTGTGACGTTACTATTCCGTCTACTAAAACAAAAAACTTAAATAAACTTTATTTTGTATGGGCCAGTCTAGTAACTTTTGACTTCGGCCCGCCTCTATACACCTAGTTAAAATCCACTAACATCCATGTCCAAGGCGGGATTCGAACCAGCGACCTAACGCCTTCGACCGTGTGGCTACCTGGTTGACACTGCTACCACTAAAGCCCAGTATGTTGTTCAATAGTTAAACCATATTTGGCATTGGGGGAAAAAAAACTTGTGGGCATTTTGTACCGTTCCTGAGAAATGACCAAAAGCTTGTAAGTTAACGAGTTGCTTATGAACTTATTTCACAAGTTAAGCTCTAATGAGTTGATTTAGTTGATAAGGTCCCCGGGTTCAAAAGAAAGATTGTTGGTCATGGAAAACTAACTTCAGCAGATCTCAGGACTTCTCGGGAGTGCAATAATCGCTAACATCAAAAGAAGTGAGAATTTTATATGGTTTGACAAGTGTATGCTTTTCTCACTTTTGGGGAGGGTTTGAGCAGAAGGTAGAAGGTAGTAAAAGCTAAATATTGGATTTATCCTATTCTTTATATTAGTGAATAATCAATGCTTAGCCTTGCTTGAATTTTGTTTGTTTGTTCGGCTCGATGAAATTAACAAAATCATCAAAATTTTACATTAGTATTTCGATTATATATTACAAAAACGGTAGGATACCGCTATCAACTACTTTAAAGTTATGATTTCAATGTAGTCGAACTTGAAAACCTACCAAATTTTACATAACAAATTATTTGCCACAATGGCAGCTGCTGACAGAAAATGTACACAAATGCATTCCATGGAAACTTTGAGGGCACATTCACTGACGATTATGCATTTCCGGATCACAAACGAAGTGGTGTAATGCGTATTTGCCATTTAACTACAACTTAAGATGGTTTTCTTAATTTATTTCTTAAATTTCAATTTTGGAGTTTTGTCCTAACATTTTTTTTTTTTATTTCGTCCCACTATAGGCCGCGAGAAGGCAACCAAATATGTGTGACTGTGAAATTTTTTCTGATCCTCCGCACTCACCAGATCATCTACTGCCATGATATTTCTTCCTCTTCCATCCGTTAAGCCATATCTGAAGGGAACCTATTTCTATGATTATCAAGAATTCATTTTTGCAATACTCATGGTTAAATTCACAAAATCACGAATGCTAGAGGAAGGACATAGAGGTTGAATACACCGACGCAGAACATTAGGAAATTTGTGAAAAGACTGCAGGAAAGGAAACACACGTAGAGGAACTGAATCATAACAATATTTATATTGTACACCCCTCGTACATTGTTAGCAACACAGTTACTGTTAATTAGGTGATTCCTGAATTATTCCCTCCTTAGCCCGATTTTTTTCTTAGAAAATTAAAAAAAAAACGCTTAACGTTTTGTTCACTCATGAAAGTATCAGTCAACACCTCCATATCTCAGACTTCTCCGCTTATATTCCTTCACTGTATTTTTCATTATTGCATACAATTTGTATTAATATGCTCTATTTTTTTTAATTTTTAAAAATTCTTTGGTTCATAAGTAAACCTAGTTGGAAACAGGTCGTCACATGCTAAAACACATTTTTCAATCAAATGCACTGATAATTTAGTACAATCTATTTGTCGCACTTTAATCATCTGTTCTGGCAAGTTAAAATTGTACAGTACGGTATTATCAGATTGCTTAATTCTTCCATGTTCAGAAATACCATCTGCCAGATGACCCTCAAAAACACGAAGGAATAATATATGAAACGTCACATGCATTAGCTGTTTACAGTTTTTATCGTCCTTCACGTAACCTTGAGAGTTTCCTTTGCCAGATATGCTACTTCAACTCCTCTGGCAAAGAATCAAACTGTGAACAAAGAAGTGGCAGGAAGAGCTTAACGATTATACATGAAGGTAAACAAGTCAAGATTAAAGTTTGGCAAATTTTCCGTTAATTTTACCTCATGACACACTGATTTCAACTTAACTGCGTAGGATTTTATTCTCTTTCAGAGTTAAAAGCGTACTACATGGGATTACACATCTATCTTCTGCCCTGGTAACGGGGATATATATTTTTTAGAAAGTATGTGCTCATACAATATTTAAACTATAACAGATGCTGAACCTTTCAAAAATTAAAATTTGTAACTTCTTAAATTGTATCGTACTTGCAAACGAACAATTCGAATAACTATTAATAAAACATGTTACGCATTACGAAGATGAGTTAAGTTTCAACATACTATCAACTATTTTCGCTGAACGAAAACCATTTTTTTTTAAACAAAAGTTTATTCATTTATTTGCTTTCTGATTCCAACAGTAAATCTTGTCCCATTACGAAACACCTATAAATAGTGCCACGTGAACATAAATGCAACATACAACTGAAAATCGTAAAACAGTGCAAATCGGAGAATTTTCATATCCAACAGTTTGTTTAATTAACAACTTGTGACGAATTATCAAGTTACACTGTTACTTTAACACACAGTTTCGGATAAAGCATAATAGTGGAATATTCCCCCTCTACTAATTAATGTTAAATAAATAAATAAATAGCTTTCTTAACTTTTTATATCTGTTTCATATAAGAAAATAAAGTAATAACAAAAGTATCTCTTAGATTTTCTCAATTTGTCCTTCAGTGATAATTACGTATGATGATTCGAAAATCAAATTCTTATGAGCTCTTGAAAGAACCCAAAAGGGAGGGAAGATATTTTACTATACTACCAAAAAGAAAAAAATAATCGAAAGAATGTTTATAAAAACTTATGTACTAAAGATGTTACAAGCTTCTTGACGCCGATGCCACGAAAAGAAACGTTATTTGCCTAAGGTTACTTAAGCAATATTAATTTTGCGCCGTCATCAAGAAGTTTGTCAGCTATTCAGCACATACATTTTCTCACTATAGTGCTTATTAAATAAATAAACAAAATCGAACTAAGTAGCATAGTTCCCTCATTTTATCCGCAGAGGGATGTTTTTTGTATCGCAATGGGAATTATTAGTTACAATTTTAATATTCGTTAATGTATCTCACACGCAAGTTTTTAAAGTAAGTTACTCAGAGTAAGGCTGCAAATTAATCGGTAGTTGGAAGAAGGAAATAAATCCAAAAATCAGTTCTGTGAGAAATGAACAAAAACTATATAACATTTTTATTATTTATTGAAAGGATAAATTTTTAATGAATATTTAGAACGCTTTTCTGATCCTTGTGTACTGCTTAGATAATTTCCAAGTATTGTATTTTTTCTTGTAAAATTAAAAAAAAAAGTTGGTGGATATATTTCCTTCTTCCAACTGATGAAAAAATGTCTGCACGGTTGTATGAAGTGAGATGTAAGTAAGGAAAAATTGACCAGAAAAATGAAGAAAAAGGCATAAAAACCTTTAAATGTATGTTATTAACAAGGAATTGGTAAACCATTGTATGTAATTATCGGAGCTTTAACTAACTGGTGGAGAGGGAACAGTACAACATCAAAATAAGATTAAATCAGGGACGCATAAAGCGTTGAGTATGACGGGGGAGGAGGACGTAATTTAGTTTTATGCTGAATCAGTGTAATATTTTAGACGTGATTATATCTCTACGTGAATGTTTGAGACTATCCCTCTACCACGAGTAATTTTTTCTTTCGAAAGGACATCGCTGGGAACTTGTGCTAATTTGGTAATGGATGTAAGATTTCTTTCTACGCAACTGTACATAATCATACCACTTCAAACAAACCTTAAATTAATTTTTAGTCCCATGTTTATCATAGGGTGCTATTTATAAATTTGCCTATTACAACGGACAAATTTTATTCACTATTATATACGTTTCAGGTAATCTGTGAAGTGTGTCCTTGAGTCGTTTATGAATTACTTCGCTGCAACTAATTGTTACTCAGAAGCAAGAATGTAAACACGTAGTTTGTAGGTAGCCAAAATATCCATTACATGCGTCATTTTCGAGCAAATAAGGGTTTTAACATACCAGTTGCAAAACAACAAAACCGGCAGTATGTCAGACATGAGAACTCCCTCTAAGATTGCTCGTTCACAGCGTAAGTTATCATACCGAATTATAAGTGGTATCACTTACTTTGCGCATATCACTTTGTATAAAAGAAATTTCCTCCTCGCACATAACCTTCTAAGTGAAAATAACTGAAGTACGACTCATCTGTCAAATGACACATCCATAAATCTAAACTGTCTCCTAGAAGTTCGCCGTTCTTCCTCTCTTATCAACGTCTTTATTTTGTTGCTTCGTCATGCACACGAGCTTGGCAGAACAACAGCAAGTGTTGCATCCGGTCTGTTATGTGGCAACATCCCAGAGCCGACTTCAAATCCAGTCCGAGTTCCAGGTTATTTTTATATTATATGACGTCTATGCTAGCATGTATGTATTTCTGAGAAGCTTAGGAGCACGCACAAAATGGAAGAATGAAGATTTATGAACCTAAGCTTTAAAAGAATTATTAGAAATGCTTGAAGTGGAGCAGAAACAAATAGCAACGCTACTTTTATATTTACTCAAGCAGGAGCCTCATCAGCTGAGCCAAATAGCTATCACATTCACGGTTGAGGAAGGTGAGGGAGAAGAATATGGTGGTACAAACACGTGAACAAAGAACCATAAAGAAAGAAAAGAAACTAGGACGGTAGAAGTTATTGTTCTAAGTGAAGATCACAAACGAATTTAAACCTCGCAAATCACACGTGCTTTAATTTATTTAAATACAGGATGATTCAAAAGGTTATTGACGAACGTTTAGAGCGTATTGAGGAGTCGAAAAAAAACAACTTTCGCTCAGGAACCAATAGTCTCCAAACTAATTCTGACTCAGAAGAAGACTGTGAACAGAAGGACCAATAATCTGGACAGAAAATACCAATAATATAATTTTAATCTGTACTTTGATGAGATATAATATTTGAACTTGAAATGAAATCACAATTTGTACAAATTAAAATTTCATTTCGAATTTATGGAAGCTTATGTTTAAATTTTGAAATTAACATGACTTAGTTGGAATCTTGTCCAGCATATAGTTTCTTGCATTCATAGTCTTGTCTTGACAAGGAAACTACTTGGGTTTTCTAGGTGCCCTCTTCTACAAGTCATAAACAAGAGTTTCACAGCTAGCTACAGTTCTCATTCGCAAATAAAATTAATATACTCGCATATAGTTTGTTCTATCATTTTAAAACACGTATTCAATGAAAAATATAGCCTAAACATATTATTAATTAGATTAATCCTATATTCATACCATACATAAAAGACACAATTTCCATCAATTGTATGTTACCCGTAACTTGTAATTGCAAAGAAAGTAGTAGTTTGTACACAAATGCCAAAATTAATTACATAGTATTTGCTTTGGAATACAACAAGGTGAACTTAATTATGGCCTTTAGGCACCTATGGTGCAGGTTCGGATATGATAGCGGAAAGGAATCGGGAAGGGCATTTGCCTGATGGGACTTAAGAAAAAACTCTGGAAAAAATTCATTCACGATGGTCGGCCGCGGATATTGAACCCAGGATCTTCAGAATGCGAACAACGCTTTACCAACTGATCCACGACCACTCGGAAACTAATCGTTTTGGAAAACTCATTCAAGTGTACACGAATACCTCAAAGTGTGAAGTCTACCTCTTCCGTCAATCAAAGAACAATAATAAAGCTTCACTTCTCACTTAAATGTTCTGTAAGCCTATTTTTCTCTTATAAAAGACGGAAAATAAGTAACTTAAATAAATCACATAATGCAGATATTGCCACGATTAACTCATCAACCTTTTTGTGTATCATACCAGACGCTTTCGATTCACGTGGACACTACAGTATATGCACAAAGTGCATCGACGTAGAACTTAATCCGCACATGACATCAGAAAATGTAACAATATATTTCATCAAATTTCGCACAAACATGAATGCTTCAATTTAACGCGTTTATTTTTCTGTGTACAAAATATATATACTCCATAAAAAAAAAATATTAATTTATCGCAACAAATCGCGCTTTGTAGACAAATAAAGAAATGATTATGGATAAAACAAATGTTGAAAATTAGATTAACATAACTTACAAGTGCTGAGTTAACACAATGCACATTATTTGAGATACTGAAAATAGTTAAAAATGGTGAAGCTAAATCGGCTACAAGAAAATAATAAGCATTATTGTGAGGTCACAAGTTTACATCTTTGAACGAATACTTCCAGAGCGGAGTAACGCACAAAATTATATCAGTACCTGAAAGAAAGTTAAAATTACCACTTGGCTGGAGACATTCAGCTCACGTTAACAAACTTCGACTTTGTGATATTTATATTGAACGACCAAACGCGCTATGTAATTTTCATTTGAAACTAGCTTAACACCTTTGCTTAGAAATTTGAAAAAAATAGATCTTGGAATAATATGTGTGTTCAAAGTATTGGACTCACAAGCAAACATACTGATGGGGCAGAAAAGAATTATACATTTTTTCCTTCATGATGATTAGAATGTCAAAGTATGTACACATGCCAATTTTGGCCACTCGAGCGCAATTACTTTGGGAGATATCGATAATTTTGAAGTCAAATTCTGTCTGTGGAAAGTGATCAAAACATATGGAAATATCCTTATGTTCTTAAATGGGTGAAAGAAATGGAAGGGAAATACACAGTAATAGGTACTGGGTGGAAGGAGCTAGTTGTTGGAGGGTAAGCTCTTTATGGTCGCCATTTTGAATCTTGATCGATGTTCTTAAATGGAAAGGGGGGTCAGGTAATATATCATTCTGGGCTAGAATTTTACGAGAATTAAATTTTTGTCAGTTTTGTCGTAAATTAATTCCATTTCATTTTGAAATAACTGAAGAAATGAAAACAAAATGAATACAAATTGTTCCTGGGTATAATACCCTATCGACATGGATTTGTATTTATTTTGTTTCGATTTCTTCAGTTATTTCAAAATGAAATGGATGTTTTCATGATGTTGCATCATTACCCGCATAGGAATGATACATACCCTTATCTCTCACAATAATACATTTACGATAAAACTGACTTCAGAAAAGTATTTCCTGTAAAATTCTAGCCCATAATGATCTATTACACGACCACTTTTCCAATTAAGAAAATCAACTGAGATTCAATATGGTAGCCATGGAGAACATACTATCTAACAAGTAGCTCCATCCACCCAGTACCCATTACTGAGTATTTGCCTTTCGTTTCTGTCACCAATTTAAGAACGTAAGGATATTTCTACACTTTCTGTTCACTTTCCACAGACAGAATTTGACTTTAAAATCATCGATATCTCCCACAGTAATTGCGCTCGAGTGATCAAAATTTGCCTGTGCACATACTTGACAATCATCATGCAAGAAAAAAAAATATTTTTTTTCTGCCCCATCAGTATGTTTGCTTGTCAGTATACATTCTTTTATCTTGGTACAAAATTAGATCAGTATATGCTTTAAATTAATTATAATTAAAGTTATAGAAATCCTTGCTCATTTTCTTACATCTCGCGTATGCTTTTCGACATTAATATTTTTGCCACTGTTAGTTTGGTGGCACGGCACTCCATCATGCATAAGGTGAATGGGTCGTCACCAAATCTGGTTACAAACTGTGGGAGTAGTTGCTCTTGAAGGATGCTTAGTGTATGTCTTTCTGCATTATTACCTTTACTATATAAAGTATCCACGGTCCGAAGACAAACCTTACACCCCTAACCACGATTTACATCGGATTATTTATATTTTCGGATTTGAAAATCTCCCCCAGGTCAACGCCGAACATATCGACAACATTCATGAGATACAGTAAAACATATTTCCTTTCATTCAAACATATTTTTTTGCATTCATTAGAAGTCCAGCGTTTTAGTTCTTGTGATCGCTGGAGACGCTTCTTTGCGTAGTTGGAGTATCTGAGACCATCCAGAGATATCCCTACTCTGTATGGAGTACTTTGTCCTTTCTTCCTTGGTCGAAGTCACATTTTTCCCTTAAACAAAGAGTTCCTGTAACACTCCCACGATAAATTCCTGTACCATAACCAGCCATATTTATTTCTAAGTCTTCAAAAGTGGGTTTTCTGTTCCTCAGAGCCAGTTTTGAGGGTTTTTTTTTTTTAATGCTTATTGGAGAAGATCTCGCATTTTGCAGCTCTCCAGCGTCTTAACCGAGGTTTCAATTCAGTAGCCTTTCAAATAGTGGAATAACAGTGTTTTCATTGTTATGGAACATAAATAATGATTTCGACTATCATTAGATTAAAGAAACAAAATATTTCTTAATACTTCAAGGATGTCGCTTACTCAACATGTTCGTTATGCTATGCAGTACTTTCAAAATAATCCCTTGTCCCTTATGTGACCACATCATCACAAGAGTCAAGTGGGTTGCATAACATAAAGGGAAACTTGAAAAGCCCTACCGTCAATGAGGGTTACTTTAGGCACTTTTTTTTACTGTAACTTTTTGTTGTGTTACATCGTTAATATTTTTCTCTCTTACGCCATTTTTATATACTTTATAATGATGGTAGTTCTAAATCCGTGTCAACTCAGCCACATGAGGGGGGTGGGGGAAACCCAGTCCAACTTGGTACCGGTCCCAAACCCGGGAAAATAAGGAGAATTGACGTCAGGAAGGGCATTTGATCTTAAAAAGCTGTGCCAAAACCACGTATGATGGGTCGTCTAAATGAAGCCTTGCAAAATGCTAAGGCGTACTCCGTAGGCGACGCGAAGGGACTTCGCCCGGCTTCTGTGAGAAATGAGCGACAGCTACCGAGTCGAGGACGGGCTCGGTTAATGAAGCTAGTCCACGTAAGCCTCAGAGTAGGCTCACTAAATGTTGGAACAATGAGTGGAAGAAGAAGAGAGATTGCAGGCTTGATGGAAAGAAGAAAGTTGGGGATCCTGTGCGTGCAAGAGACAAGATGGAAAGGAAATAAGGCACGAGAGCTAGAAGGCGGCTGCAAGTTACTGTATAGTGGAGCAAATGAACATGGAAGTAACGGCGTAGGAATTGTTCTTCCAAGAGATCTGAAAGATAGTGTAGTAAGTGTAAATAGAAGGAACGACCGAGTGATGAGTATCAGGATATGCATGGGTGAAATTATTGATATAGTGTGTGCGTATGCTCCGCAAATCGGCTGCGATGAAGAAGATGGAATTGTGGAAGTAATTGGACCATGAACTTCACAGCGTACGCCCAGCGGAAAGAGTAATTGTGGGCGGCGACTTGAATGAACATGTAGACAGAAGCAGAGAAAGCATTGAGAAGATCCACGGTGGCTGAGGTGTGGGAGATAGGAACGAGGAAATAGAAAGAGTAATAGACTTTGCTACGGCATTCGATCTGGCGATTTGCAATACATTTTATTCAGAAGGAAAAGAAGCATCTTAAACTTAAAAGGGTAGTGGAAAAGAAAGTCAAATCGATTTCATCTTGTGCCGAAGACAACATCTTGAGGAAATTAAGAACTGGAAAGTAATAAATGGTGAAAGCGTGGCCTCACAGCTCAGAGTGGTGAGTGTGGACTGGGAGTCTGCAGGTAGATATAATAGGAGGCAGCGAAAAAGAGCCCAAAATTAGACAGTAGAGACTGAAAGAAAAGCTACGAAAATTGTTCAGAGAAGAGGTTATCGAAAGAATAAATCTGAAAGAAGAGGATGTGCAAAAATGGTGGAATGTGAACAGCAGGATCATGCTAACGGTCGCAGAGAAGACTTTGGGTAGAACTTCTGGAAAGAGTTCCCCTTGTAGCTTCAAAGCAGTAAATAAGGAAGCAAAGAGAGCAGTGGCTAGAGCAAAAGCGCAAGCCTGGGATGAACTGTATGACGAACTTGAAACACCAGTTGGAATGAAGAAGCTATACAGGTTAGCAAAAACCAGAGACAAGGCAACCCATACTAGGCAAATTAAGAATGGCAAAAGATTAGTGCTTACTGATGAAGACAGGATTAAAGAAAAGGGCCGAATATTTCGAGGAAAGTTCTTAGCGATGGAACTCCAAATCCTAGACCAACACAAAGATTAAGCCGGGAAGAAGTAGAGAAAACATTTTAAAAAATGAAGATCGGGAAAGCTACAGGTCCTGATTGCATACCAGTAGAAGCGTGGAAGAGTTTTGGACCAGAAGATATGGGATCTGAACCAAAAATTTTTGAACAAGAAAAAATGCCGCCTCAATGAAGGGATAGTGTTGTTGTACCAATTTTAAGAAGTAGGGGGATATACAGGATTGTGGAAACTATAGATGAATTAAACTAATGTCACGTACGATGAAGATTTGGAAGAAAATTATAGAAGGAAGATTACGAGAAGAAACACCAAGAATAATTTGAATTTATGCCAGGAAAAGGTACAACGGACACAACTTTTATATTAAGACAAACTATAGAAAAGCATCAGGAAAAGCAAAAAGGTTTGCATATGGTCTTTATTGATTTGGAGAAGGCCTACGGCAGAGTACCACACTGTAAAAATAGGAGACACAACCTTCATCCAAAAAATGGAGGCAGCTGAGCTGCCTCCACTTTTTGGATTAACCTACATTCAGCCAGTTTTTGGTTGAACGTTTTACTTTCGGTAAAATTTCGGAATGTGTGTATGTATATGTATATATGGCTGTTCCAACGTATTTCATTCAAGCAGAGCATTTTTTAAAGTAGAAAGAATAAAAGATAATATTCGTTTAAAATTAGAAATGAAAAAAAAAGTTGAAGTGGTCGGGTTTCGATCCAGGGTCCACGCGCACACTAGTCAGACGCTCTTGTCACTTAGCTACGAAGACAGTTGGCGTTTCTGGCTTTCCGAGTGATATCTATAGCTAGAGCTTTACTGCGAAGGAGGTTAATCATTAACACATTTTTTATTTTACTATGAGGAATGTCTCGTGAAAAAGGAGATACGTTTGCTACAGTGTAAAGATTTATACCTAATTTCTCTTTTCGCTAATACAATCCTTGCCGTTCTCGGTCCACCGGTAAGCTGTTTACTGTTCACAGTGTAAAAGGCAATATAAACACTCAAAATGGCGGAGCGTTCAGTGACAAGCAAGTAACGTTACTCCCGTTACTGGATTATAGAATATCCCATTAAGGTTTAAACTTCATCCACAAAACTACGTAACCTCAAAATTTCCTGTTTAGTGTGAACGACCGAAGAAATGCTGTTTCTTTACGTTAGGTATTCTGACTACGACCTGAGTTTAGGAAGACCTTTTGCCATGTGCAACACTTCGATTAGAAAATGACCGAGTTTTAAGCGTAAAATAAGTTGAACGTTCACGGACAAATCACTTTGACCAGTTTCAACCCATTTTCAGTTAACGTTAAGTTATTACAAAGAAAGTGTTTAACTTTAAAATGGAGTTAATTTTACCAATCTTTCCACTAAAAGGCTTACACTATATCCACATTTAAGAGTAAATACAACAAAACGCTAATTTTCTACTTTTATTTCTCCATAAAGCGGAGTAACTTTCATCCATTTCGTGTTTCCACTTTTTACAGTGCACGTCAAGAACTATGGAAATGCTTGTGGGAGAAATGAGTGCCAGAGAAATATGTAAGGATAATCCAAGATAGATATGTATACAAGAGCTAGAATGCAGGTTAGTAGTAGTGTGGGATTGACACGTTAAATCCCTGTTATGGTTGGATTACACCAGGGTTCAGCCTTAAGCCCGTACCACGCAAGCTGCTACACAGGCGGCACCTTACCCAGCACTACGAGTCAGAAACCAGGACATGGATACGAGATAGCAGACCTTTAATAAGATTCCAGAAAACTTACTTGAATTTGACTGAATTCACCAAAGCATCAGCCAATTTCGCAGAGAATATTACAGCTATTCAGCGAAGAGCGGAACTAAGTGTCAACGAGAAGGTCACCAACCACTACAGACAGTTAGCACTAAAGTTGGAAGAAGAGTGGAACTTCACCTTGGAGACTGCAAGGCCTACTTGGGTTCGGAGCCCACTAAGAAAGCTTTGCTGAAGAGGAAGATACAAGCAACCAACAAGACCAGAAAGACGAGACGCCATAATCTCGGCGTGAAACAGCATGGTAAAATAACAGCCACACAGTTAACCAGCATACGGAATACATACAGTGAAGGTTGATCCACTACACAAATCGTCAAGAAGAAACAGATGTAGGGAGATATTTTCAAATGAGAGAATCTGTAGCCACCATATTGATGACGTCATAACCCCTAAAGTCGACGCGAGATTCTCTGGAATTATTTTACAATTCATTTCCTTTAACGCTACTGAAGTTTTTACTCAGATCAACTGAGGTATGCCAATCGAAAATTTTCGTCATGGTGCTTAGTTCTGAGTACTTAAAGGTCCTAAAGTACAACACCCCGTATTACATAAAGCCGACTATCTCGCTCAATACTGAAAGGAGAAACACTACTTTTCTGGAATAACAGACGCCATATTTAAATATAGCGACAGCTTATAAACACCACATCAACTTGAATTACTGAGACTAATTTGACGCAAGAACGAAGTCTGTATCATATTTCTGGGAGAAGATTATATCGTTTACGTTACAAAGTCTCTGTTTGCGCGTGGATGAAATATTGATGACGTCATAACCCCTAAACCCGACGCGGGATTCTTTTGGACTGCTTGGGATGAATACAGGAGAGGTAGTGCTACATATTGCTACAGGTTTCATTTTTTTAATGTCCAGGTTCAAATCTAATTTGACTGTACTAAATATGGATTTAAAAGTTTAAACATTTGGAACATAAGAATTTAGGGCACGCATTGTACTTTATAGTGGAATCTTATCTAAAAGTTGCAATTCAGGTCATTAGTTTATTTCTATCAGAGTGTACGAAAATAAAGCTATATTCAAAAGGTAAATCATTTAATAATTTGCATATGTTCGTTCGTGATGAAGTGATGTCAGTTCGTGACGTTCTGTTTTTCCTCCTATATGCTTATTATATTTATATATTCTCGTTTTTTTCTTAAATCAAAATAAAACTTAACACATTCATCTTTGATGTGTTTATTTTTATTTTATTTTTATGGTGGAGTCCATATTTTCAGAGAGTTAGGGGGAAATGTATGTCAGAGTGTAAGTTTCGGTTGCAAAAATGTCAGTTTGTGACGGCAACTTTAACATTAAATGAGATATAGTATTTTTGTTGTTTGCGTATTATTTCACCAGAAATTTGACCTGCAATATCTCCTCTATCATACGATGTGCTCAAGTCGCCTTTTTTGAAATTTTTAAAGATTTTTTGAGGAAATTACACTTGAAAAGATTATTCTTAATGTCAGTTTGTGACGTGTAGAATCGCTCTATAGTGAAGTAAGCGTGATTAGATACCGATAAGGTCGTATAGTGAAGTAAATTGTAAAATAACGACCAGAGAGCACATCTAACGGAAATGTCATATGACTTCCGCCAAGCACGGAAATCCTGCGAAGGATTTTGTTTATTGTAGGTAAGAATAATATAAGCAGTAAAATATAACCAATTTTCTGCATTTTTTTTTCAAAAAAAAAAAGAAAGAAAAAGAAAGGCATAGTTCAAGTTTATCAGACTCGAGAAATGTTTACTAGCATTTAATGTCGATTCTAGGCATACATTAAGGAACAGTGTCTGCTTAAAAACTCAATGGACTGGAAGGTGAATATTCGCAATTCTAAATTAGATCGCTTGTGTGTATTTACTCGTAAATGGACGCTCACTCGTAGTAATGGCCCGATGAAGAGAATATGGATAACGTTCAAGAACAACAGTTCCACACCAGGCTTCACACAAGTTCAGTTTTTTCTTTATAAATTCCAATGAAACCAAGTCTAGGGACCTAAAAGCTATATCAAATATAACCTTGTTCTGGCCAATAATTGCAACATTCTTATTTAACAACTGTCAATAACATGAATAAAAAACTTAGTCAACAATTTGAAAGCCAAAAGAAGAAAAACTTAATTATTTAAAACAAACCAAAAAATAAATACATTAAAAATGAAATGAAGCAAATAAAAAACAGTTTTAATTTTAATATTAATAAAGAAACATATTGCATCAACCAGGGGTCGGGCACAAATTCTTTCATATGTCAAGCGCTGACTCAGTTTAAGAATGTTGCTATCTGTAAAATAAATGGTGGATTTCACCAACCTACGTTAACAATTTAACGAATTGTTAGTTAAGATAACAATTGTATTTTAAAGCGTTCGTTACTTAGCGATTCGGTAAAGTCTAACGAAGATGGGTAAAACCCACCAAAAGCTCGTTATTTAACAGCGGACCTTCAAGAGAAAGAGAAAACTGTAGGTTTATTCGGCGAAACTATTTACAAATTTGAATTCTCAATACAAAATAATGAAAGTAAAATCTGAAATCTAAAGACTAAATCTACGAATTTACTTTACACACTCAGAAAGACGAATCATTTTCGGAACAGTACGGTATGTCCATGCACCTATTAATAGAATGAACTGTAATCAAGCGGAAGTTACGAGACTCATCATCTTTTCTCCGTCCAGCCTAAACAAATAGACCAGAATAAGAGTCTTTTACGGAACCTATGCTTGACTAATTTGTCCACCTACACAACTTGGTTGGATTGTCTTAATAATCTGTTTCGGGAAACATCTGGATTACGAGAAAAAGATAAGGATTAACATAAATATAGCACTCGTATGGTGCAAGTACTACAAATTTAGTAAACGAAAGAAGAATTAAAAAAAAGACAAAATTTTCCTCCTGGCTGATATCCAGATATTCGCGGCAATGTCCTCGATCTTACTCCTGTGTTACGGATCAATGTACTCTTCACGACAAATACACCTGCCAGACTCAAGTTTAAAAACCGGGCCATGACATACGACAGCTCGCATCTCACGCGTACAAAACGTTCTGCTACAATTAGCGTCAACAGTAGCATTTCGGTATATTACAACCTCCTGGATCAGTTTAATTTCATGGAAGAGTTAACGTCCAAAGAGCTAATAGTTTAACATGGAGAGAAAAATACTGTGGAGAAATGTGAACAGATTTGAAATGAAAATCGTTAATAAGCAGCATCTCTCAACGACACAGGAAATATATTTCAATAATAAATTCATAGTAACACATTTTACGTATTCTGATCGAAGATTTATGTAAAATACACAAAATTAATATCCGATCCTTATATCAATTCATAAATAGTACAAAAGGAGGGATTCACTATTTACTTATTAAAATACAAAAGATGCTATGATTTGCATATAAGTAAAATGTTTAGTTTAAGTAATAGCTTCGGTTTGCATTTTCCAAAATGTTCAAACTTTTATTGGAATTTACATTTTATGAGCAGGACGCGTATATATGGGCTAGGTGTGCACTCTTCCAGGAACACGAATGGAAAAAATAGCGACTACGGTTTTATTTTGGGTCTCACCCCGAAATTTACCTGACAAAACAAAGAAAAAACTTGCGAAACTTAAATGGCCGACAGCAGGACTTATGAGCCTTTTCAGTATTGATCATAGATCAGTGACATTAACCAATATATCAAGGGTCAGGTCATATATATTAGGTGACATTAACCTAATAGTTAACTTTATACTAGTTGCTTTTCGCCAAAAATATAATACATACTCCGCGATAAACCAGAAAGTAAAGTTTAGTTACTGGAAGTTGATTTGTATTAACATGGTGTATATAAGGAGTTAAAATGTGTTGTCACTGGGTTGTCAGTGTTGCCAACCTAGTATATATATATATATATTTCAAATGGAACGGATAAGGACGATAAACATAATACAGTATGTGATTCATGGAACGCAGTGTTGTAAATTGTGTATAGTAGAGCAGGATAAACGTAGAAAAATGACTTGGAATGTTATAATGTTTATCAGTCTGTGGATTACTAGTCGTTAGTGAGATATTATGACGGACTTTCAGATAGCTCCTATCTAGGCTATATTCCTTAAGTCGGAACGAATAAAGTTTATCTTTGGTAAAACTTTATTTTTTATATGGGACAGTCTTGTAACTGTTGACTTTGGCCCATCACGATTATCCGTCACGCTCGAGTTAAAAAAACACCAATGCCCTTGCCGGGACTGGAACCCGGGACGTTCAAGTCGTTGGCCTAACGCCTCAGACCGCATGGCTACCCGGTCGGCGAATAAAGTTTATCAACAACAAAAAAGCTATACTAACGTTCTCGTACTAATGGAGAAATACTGAACTGTTATGAACTATTAATTTGTAGACAGGGACGAAATGCTAAATTTTTAGGTGGGTATACGCCGTATACCCGCATATTCCCGCCATTATATTCCTACTTATGGGTTTCTGGAACAGTATTCTATATGATACGACTAATATAAGTTTTAGGTGCTTAAGATTGAGTAAATATGTTCATAACTATAAGCATAATACGTGGATAGTTACCAATCGGAATAAATATATAAAGCACGAGAAGTTAATGAATGAATGAATTACATTTGTATTACGTTGATACAATACTAATGATAAGATGATATAATATAATCTGTTATTTAATATGCTTAAGCGTTTGATGTTGGTGTTCTTTTGCAAACTAATAACATGCTAAATATGCGTTGGCACACGTGAAATTCTGTAGATATACCAATTTGCCCAGCTCAGATTACTTGACCCTCTACCGAACTAGAAGAAAACTAACCTCAGAATAGTTTGGAGTCTGAGTGTTCAGTTAGCATACACCGGCGTTTTCCAAACCTCTTGTAATACTCAGCATACTAAAGGTGTCATTCAAAATTTCGCAGCACACCCATATGATCTAAATGGAATATCCATTATTCTCAAATCAGAGTAACACTTTTTTATGCACTGATTAACAAATTAGAACACATTAGAACAAATAAATAAAACAAATTATTACTATTATTAATATAAGTAATGAACTGTTCTATTATAAGTAATGAATTGTTTTATTATATAATATATCTGTATCACTAGTTACTGTTTTAGTTTTCCTTGCGGCACATCGGCTGGAAAAGCCTGGCTTAACAAAATACTTAACAATGATTTAATCCCGCTAATTAAAGTGGATAAAGGCAGGGCTGTAGTCGAGAGTACACGGAGGCATACGCTGTATATCCTCTGATTAATCTTACACATTAGCGTGCTAGGATGTGTATACCATCTACTTTCATTTCATTGTTTATTTGATTTGGCTATTACTTCGGTCAAATGGTTTTGGATCCTCGTGATCGAAAACAAAATTTTGAGAAGAGCAAGAAGATATGATGCACTTCAGAATTTTACTGCAGTCTTTTCATATAAGGTAAACGCACCAGTAATGGACACTTAAGGACACTTTTCATCTTTCTATTTTTTTATCTCAAATTCAATTCAAATGCATTGATCAAATGAGAATGCTACACCTTCTTCATACTTTCTTGTAGTGATGTCTACCCATTATTTTCATTAACATACACTATTTAAGAGTAAATCACGTTTTTTGTCTAACCTTGTTTTTGTACCAGTGATGGACAAGGAAAAAGTTGGATGTTCCAGTAATGGACATACTGCTTAACTCAAAATAATTTAAATAATTATTGCTGGTGTTTATAATACGAGTACTAAGAAAGATTATATGTTTAATGCAGTTATGCAGATTATCGGATTGTTTCATAGAATTCCACTGAGTGGTCATTCCGAAGGTCCTCGGTTCGAAAACAGTGGTCGACCATCCTTACTGAGGCTTTTTTCCCCAGTCATGCAAGATAAATGCTTTGATGGCACCTTCAACTTAGACCCGTCCGACTCCTTCCGCTCCTTTCCTTTCCCCTATCCCGGCCTGAGCCATAGGTTCCTTGTGATGATAAAAATGCAAATTCTAATTTTGAATTTATTTTCAAGGCCTTTAGGCAACTATGGCTAAGGCTGTATGGATGGTTATGGGATGAATTGGTGGAATGAAGAAAGTGGGAGGAAACGGGAGCACCCCGAGAAAACCCATGCACACGGTGTTTATCCACCACAAAGCCCACATGGCATGAGCAGGGATCGATCCGACGACCTCTAGCACCAGAGGTGAGTGCTCTACCAACTAAGCCACCGTGCAAATTCTAAGTTATAATGAATAGTGTTCTATACTAAAACAAAGCATTTCATTAATGGGCATCCCAGCGTGCATTATTGGCAAAAATGGGACCAAATAATTTCTTGAAAAATGTATGGTCACGAAGAGTAAATAATGATTCCAAGTTGAAATAAAACAACAGGATGATCATTTCGCCGTCGGAAAAAAAATATTTTATATGGGCCAGTCTAGTAACTTTTGACTTCGGCCCGTCACGATTCGCCCATCCACACCCATACGCCCCTGCCGGGACTCGAACCCGGGACCTTCGAGCCGTTGGACTAACGCCTCAGACCGAACGGCTACCCGGTTGGCTTCGCCGTCGGAGTGGCAGAGAGTTTTGCGCGCCTAGTCATGAGTTGTATTTCCGGTTAGAGCTCTTGAACGGAGTGGTTCGGACCCATTTGACCAAAACCTGTAAGTCTCGTCCGTAGAAGCTCACCAACTTGCTTAGAACGTTGATAACAACTCAATCAATCAAGGATTTTAATTTTTCAATGCCGTAATGAATAGTGAGTGTCTAAAACTAGACAAAAACTGACTTTGCCGTACCGATAATGGACACCACCTGTTTTGCATAACAGATCTAAATTATAGCTGATTTGGCGATTTATATGGCTAAAACAAGGTAATTTCATAATACATAATAGTGCAGAACAACAGAAGTATTCGTTATTGTAATGTCATGAATAAAGAATAGTTCTTACCTTAATCATTTGCTTAACAGAATGCATGGAAAGCTAGGTAAGACCATGGAACAAATTTCAAAATCATGTCAGAAATATCAGATGAAACCGAAGACGAGCGAATAATATTCAGTGACATCACAACATACTACAATAAAATTTCTAACGTGGGTGAAATGATTCCTGCCCTTAAGAAACTCTTATTTTACAACTTTTCTCTTCAAGTGTCCATTACTGGTGCGTTTACCTTAATAATTATGTAGAAATCTGCACAATGCGTACAGTTAATTTGAACCGAGCTCCTGATAGCTTGATAGTTTAGTCTCAGCGCGCAATAGAAACTTTTACTGGGTGATTTTTTTAATTGAGAAACTGAAACACGTACTTCTACATGACAGCGCGCGAACAAGCAATTTTAAAATCACCTTGATTTAAAAAAAAATGAAACATGCTCCATTTCGGAGGTGATTACGCTATCACTTTCAGAAATATAATACAAGTGTTTAAACCTCTAAGCGTGCACTAGCAACTGAACTGCTCAATTCGATAGCTGCGGCTTGTACCATCAGAAAGAAGTAATTACAATAATTACACAATAAGAAGTAATGTATTCATTAATATTGTGTTTTGCAACAAAAGTATGTAATCGTTCATTGCTGAATTATTTATATTAGAAGTAAGAAAGACGAGAAAGTAAATAGATAAAATGCAGAAACGCGGAAGTGATATTCTGAAATAAGAAATTTATATTTTGTGTTCAAATATATAATTATGAAAGTAGATTATTAAGTTCAAGACTTGTTATTTTCTGTAACAACTTCAGAGTTGTATTCCATCTTTATAAAAATGACTCAAAACTATTTCTTGAAGTAAATATTTGTCTTGTCAGCAAAATCTCAGTGCAAGGGTCCTCAAACCACGTACTCCGGTCTGGATCCGGACCTCGAAGCCCTATTTCCGGACCTTAACGGTTTAATACGAATTGGAATTTCTTTATGGTCTTTTGGCAGTTTGGCTTACACCAGGTTTGAACCAATGTTAAGAGTAATATGTCAATGTATTGTATTATACTATACCCTTCACTAGTAGCAATGCACGAAAAGCAGGGAAGTGAATTCATGCTAATTTACACAGAGTTTACTCTAATTTTATTGTATTTGGAATTATTCCTAAAAAAAATATACGGAGTAACCAATAAACGTACTGTCTTACTGTTCTGTTTTTCTGTTTCAATTTATTTATGACCTTTATATATATATAGTTTAAGCCGGAATAGGGTAGGGGAAGAAGTCCGTCTGGACCTAAGTTGAAGATAAAATTAATTATATGGGTAGTAACAGCACTATGGCTTACGCCCGTCCCGACCTAAGCTGAAGGTACCATTCCGGAATTTGTATGGTGTGACTGAGGAAAAACCTCAGTCGGGTTGGTCGGCCGCTGGTCTAGAATCCAGGACCTCCAGAATGTGAAGCGAACGTTCTACCAACTGAGCTACGGCCACTCGGTCTTACTGTTCTGTCTTACTCATAGTCGACTAAGGCATTTTTATCGCGATATTACCAACAATTCGAGCCTCAGGAGGAAATAATTGAAGACCTAGTCCTGACTGTCCTATAATTTTAATGTGACAATCAATCTCTCTTGTAGTGGTATGTAGCCAGTCGAAAAGTAGTATTTTGGTACAGTATGCTATCACTAAGACCTAAGAGCGAATAACAAGTTATAAATCCTTTCTATTCTTGCTTATCTATGCTGAAATGATTGAAGAACTTTTTATCTTCGCTTAAAGATGCAAAGACCCCGGTGGTCCAGGCGGTAACGGTGCGGACTTCGGATTGGTAATGCACGGAGAAAAATCGGTCCATAAATTGTAACAGGTCCAGCTAAGGGGTTTTCTGCTACCGTCAACAAAACATCTGATATTACGAACTGTACAAGAGCCAACCTGTATGGTACATGCGGCGAAAACAGAAATGGTAAAAAGGGTTCTACTTAACACAACTACAGCAACAGATACTGAACAATATAGTACCACGAACTGAACGATGTTTGATTGAACTCCAACAAAACATGTTTGATACCAGTTACTATTGTATTATGCAAACTGTTCCTAAACATTAACAGTAACAGGCACCAAATGCGTAGTGAGGAGAACGTACTGGGCGGTTATAGTTGCTGTAGTCATACATCCAGTGGAAAGTATATTCACTAAATGTCTTGGTTGCTGTTACTTCAATAAAATGTTGATTGGTACTGAACGCGAACTAGTAACAGTTAACGGATAGTTTTGCTAACACTGTTTAGAAGCCATACGCACAAGTCACAACTTCGTACATCTTTCATTAGATGATGACTATAAAATTGTATACTGTGTTTGTAGTAAAACATGAAATTAGGAAACGTGCTTTACATTTGTTAAAAACAAAGGTCACTGTGTATGTGGGATCAGAAACTTATAATTTACTGTTATTACTAGCTGTTGCTCGCAGCGTCACTCGACAAGGAAGCCGTCTTCGAGTAAAGGGTTGTATGATCTAGTGGATAAAGCACTGAAGAGCAATTCTAAGGGTATCAGGTTCGATCCCACCTCATGCCAGCATTTTTTTTTCTTTTTAAATATAAGAAATGACCATTTTTCTTCATTTCTACTTTCGAAATAAGCCCTTGTTTTGCTTTCTTTGTCTCCTTATAAACTAAACATCCTCCATATTCCCCAGACTTAGTACCAACAGACTACCATATGCTTATGCATCTAAGTCACTTCTTGAAATTGTGTTCAAACACAGTGATAGTGTAGAAAGGGGACGTTCACGTCTTACCTAAGCACATTTTTAGTCGTTTTTAGACTCCTTCTTTGTAAGAAAATATGAACAAATATCCGACACCCTCCACTTGTGATAACGCAAGACGTCAAATTTCTTATAATTCTTCGTAGTTCAAAAACTGTTTAAATCTTTAAACCTAAACTATGTTTTCTAAGCGAATCTTATGTAAGCATTGCTCTGATCCTCCTCCCTGTTGTCACATAAAATGAGCGAAGCTTGAACCCTTTCTCCCTTGAATACTTGGACTTTATTTCCTCACAACAGTCAGTTTCTTCAGGGATGGGATTGAGAGACTTGTGAATTAGCGAAGATGTGTCGCTGCAGACAGAGAATATTTTGAATGAAGCTCCATTCCACAACTCAGTAGTAGTGTGAGGTACAAAAAAAGATATTTATTTCCTAACAACCTGGTATAAAACAGAGTAACAAACAAAGTTCGAAACTTATTCCTTCGGTTGCGTAGTTCAAAATCTGAGGCAATACGTAAAAATAAACTCAATTTGTGAACAATTATAAATATATAAAAATATATCTTAAACGAGCTCCTGCGTAGCCTAGTCGGTAGCGCGCTCGACTTCAGTGCGAGCGGTCCCGGGTTCAATTCCCGGTGGGGGCTCAAAAATTTCGGTGTTGACCCAGCATCGTGAGGACAATTGGGGAGCTGCTGTAAACAAAAGACTGGCGATCCTCTCCTCTCCCAACCCGTCTGGTCAGCGTGGGAGCAGTAGACCAACTCCTCCCTTCGAGGAGAGGCCTCATAAACTAGTGGATTGAATATGGCTGTAATTTATTATTTATATCTTAAACGCTACAATAAGCGAGTACCAATACTGTTATTTTTTTTAAAAAATCTTCAAGTTATGTGTAGACACTTACACATTCTTCGACTGTTGAACTCTATTTACCCACTCTTTTGTATCCTACTTCGAGAAAAAACAAAACAAGTGTGCAATTGCATAAACAAGTACAGATAGTTTAGGAAATATATTGTGCAATTCTTCTCCTTTCGTTTATTTCTGGTAGTAGTTTGCTCATTCCAATTACAATCAGCCTAAGCACGCGTGGTTGTTCATCAATAGGAATGAGAGCAAAAAGAAAGAAGAATGCAAAAGTCTTAAGCAGCAGCTAGTAGTAAGCTTCTTGCTTTCAAACTATTTGTCAACACATTCCCTGTCTACGTATTACACCGTCTAAAAACATGGTATTGAAGATGTACATACAATCAAGTTTAAAATCAGAAATTTAACCCTCCGTAGTCATACTTAATTTTGTAAGACATGGCGGTCACACTGGGATCAAGTGAACTCCCAGAAATATTTTGCTCTTTACATAATTTTTGGTAATCTTCTTGGTAATAATTTGTTGATTTTCTTTTTCTGGGATGTGTTCTACTGTATCTAAGCACGAAATTAACACTTGAAAATTATTTGATTAGTTTTTATTATAATTTTCTTTTGCAAAGAGCATAGAAATTTTTCTTTACCATAAAGAATAAAAAGTCTCACTTTAGAATTTAGCAGATAATTTGGGATGAAATATATGCATATTGACGTTAGAACGAAATACATATGTATTATAGAAAAACACTTTGAGAAAATTAATCCTATACCCTATCTTACCTACAACAGTAAAAAATGCTATTTTTTTCATATACCCAAATACGTTAGAAATAATACAAATTTTGAATATATATATACATTTTGTACTAATTAATGCAGTGAAAAGAAATCACACCATACTTACAAATCTATTAAGATCAAAATGTTTACAAAATAAACATATAAAAAGTGATGACGAAATAGACAATTTATTCCATCACATTTAAATGTAAAATTATTATGCATATAATGTAAGTACGATCTTAAGCTTAGAAAAAGCTCAAAAATAACCTAGATTCAGAGACTGCTACATTACATAGCAAAGCACGACGAGAGTCGCAAATTGACCTTTGGTACGAGAAGCACACCAACTTTGCTTTTCTGTCACTAGCTCAAGGACAGAAAAGGCACTGTTGTTTCCTGTTTCCAACAGAACCTCTCGCTTTATTAGTTCGAGGTAGTGCTACACCAAGGATCTCACTTATGAGCACCTTCAAGTCTCTGCGAAGTGTCGGGTCTGAAATATCAAACACTTCGTCGCTAACAGCTACAACGCCCCTATCAGAGTGATCAGTCTATTCAAAATCGTCATCAGAATCATCTTTAGATTCATCATCCCAAATATATCTTTCATTTCACTGTCAAACAAAAGGTAGCGTATCTCATCTATTGCTAATCTGCTGTGAGGCATATTTCACAAAAGTACTTTATCCACTTCTTCTTTCATTACATCTGGGACATCTACATAATTTTCTTCTGAATCTTCATTTCGTAGTTCCTCTCTGCAGAAATTTTCAAATATTTTTAAAATTTCCTCCTTATTTCGTGTTACGGTCCCGTCTGGTCTCTTAAATACAATTATTTTGCTTTCTCCCTATTATGAGCTGTTGTTTGGCTTTCTTCAGATTCTTGTTTTCCTCGACTGTATTTCTAACAAGATTTTCGTTATATCTTCGTACATCCTCTCTTATTTTCTTCCTTACGGCTTTATTTAGTTCTATGTACTCAATCCTCTTTATGTAATTTTCCTCTACTGTCATTTCCCTCCTTTTCATTATCAAGAAATTAGTTTCTTCTCATATTTTTTTTTATGCCTTCTATTTCTTTGGCTGTCTCTCTTATTATCTTAGTCAGTGTTTCACGAGTATTTCTGCTATTGAGGTCTTCTTCATTCTCTAATTCTTCCAAGGCGCTGAATCTGTTGCTTAGTTCTATCTCGAATGCCTTTCTGTGTTTCCCTAGATTTTCCATATTTAAAACTGGCGGGTTTCCTCTGATAAGCTTCTTTCTCTCAAGTCTAGTATTTAGTTTCAGCTTACATCTCACCATCCTATGATCGCTCAAGATTTTGAAACTGTTTAGAACAGACACGTCTTGCAGAATTGCCAAGTTATTCGATAAAACGTAGTCAATTTCGTTTTTAGTCCCATCTGGGCCTTTCCATGTCCACTTCCTCTGGGGTAGCTTCTTGAAAAATGTTTGGAAATGAACAATCTGTGAACTTCTCTCCTCTCTTGTTTCTTTTGCCAAATTCAAAGTTTACCACTTTCGTGTCACTGCTCTGTTTAGTTCCTACTTTCCCATTGAAGTCTCCCATTACAATTTTGTAATGCGATTTGATACTATCCAAAATCTTCTGTCGTGTAGGTCTTCGATTTTCTCCTCCGGATGTGATGTTGAAGCATACACTTGTAAAATTTCCATACTGCATCTCTTGTTTATCTTTATTACTACTCGTGCGATTGTATCTGAAATTCCTTTAATTTCTGTGATTAAAGACTTCAGGTCTTTATTAAGACAGCTGAGAGTCGCCACGTATAGGTCCGTTCGAGTTGACTGGGCAACAAACATACATACATATATACGTTGTATACACACTCACTCTCTGTAGGGTGTATGGACAGAAATTATGTATATGCAATGTTGTTGGTATAAAGTTTTCATCTATATTTTTCGTGTTTTTACTCGGACAACTTACACATTAACACTAAATAGTTTTAATCCTAATACATCTTACAAGGTAATGGTTGAAAACAGTTTCAACTGGAGCGTATAAAATGCAATTACATTTTATTTTTCTTATTTCCATTTGCCTAAATCATTATAAAACCGAACACAAGATAAAGTGCTAGTATATAATTTCACATGATACAAGTATTGAATAAAATGTGCTTGTTCACTCCAGATGTGTTACATCCAATGAGAAAAATAGTTTTAAAAACATTTCTTATAAATTAACTTCTTTACAATTTGTCCTGCACATTTTCCAGAAACAAATTTTTGGCTATTTAGGTAAACGGAAGTTTTTTTTTCTGCACAGTCCTAGTTGGCATTCATGACGCTTATCACTTCCTTGTTCACTAATTGTTTGATCTTCCTGCTTGTCATGATAACTTTTTGCTGTTATTTCGTTTTCAAGATACTTCTCGCGGAGCTCTTCGGAAACTTCCGTTATGAAATCCCGTCGATCAACATCCTGCTACCTGTCACCTCTCTATACAAAATTTATACATATTGTTGATTTTAGTTATTTTGTTTTGTTACTCTTGAGCCTTTTCATTTCTACGATTAGCAGCGAAAGGCTGCTTATTCCAAACCAGAACCACTCAAGCAATTTCAGACTGACACAATTATTTTCCTTTCTGATTTGGACGATAATTTATTACGATACGGAACGATAGAGCGAATTTTGAGTTACAGTTATATAACCAACACATGATAAATTTAAGAGGACCTAACCAACAAACCTGGTATGCACTATGCACTGAAGTCCAAAAGTCCTGGAGCACATTGTAGAATTTCACAATTAAGGGCTGGCAGAATCCCTGGTCCTGCTTCAAGCTCGAGGCAGTTTCACTGATGGTCTGGTCTCCAACTGGGCGACGGTGAAATGTTCATCGAAAACACAGTCACTCACTCACTGTCACTGGGTCCGAGGCGAGACTCGAAGTTACGATCTCTTACATAAAACTTTACTGTCTTTGAATGTCCGTTGTTCTGACATTGATTTTACGGATTAATGCGGCCCGACGGATAGACTGCCGAAGATTCACGTTTGGAGTTCGAATCCTGGACGGGAATTTCGTCACGGATCTTACTGTCTTTTACCGATGTTAGCTTCGCATTTATTGGACACTGTAAACTTAGTAGATTGTCTTTGATATGATTTAGAAGAACTACCGTAACTTTAAACTTTCATACAGATTGAATTCAAAATTAGAATACTGACGGAATTTTACTAAGACTTTGGCCGAAACAAACTGAACACAACCGAACTAACTTTACCGAATTACTGCTCGCTACTGCTCGACAGGAACTCATCTAAAGTCCGCGACTGATGATTCCTCTTGAGTTTACTCTTTCATTCAATTTCTGTATCCGGGTGAAGTTGATAGTTTGTACCTTGACGTTCTCTGGCTGGGAAAAGGGAGGGAGGGGGGAGTATTAGTTTATGCTCTTCATGGTCACACTGACGCATGAAGTTCACGTGTATTCTGGAATTCGTTGTAACTGACATACAAGATCTTTTATTGGTTTACTATCAAATAGTCTGAAAAATCGAAGGTGATCTCCTGCGAACATGACATTGGGAATATTACTTGAAAGTGGAGAGTCTAAGATCCTGTTTCATTACGAATTTTCTCACGTAGTTTCTGATAGGTTTCATGTTTACCGGATCTTCTGGATTTCTTCTTTCTTATCACATCGGAATTAATTTGGAATTTTTCCTGTGTTTTACAAGGTGATGAGAAGGTATCATTCTGTATCTTCTCTTGGAATTTATGGCGTTCGGGAAAATCACGTATTTTCTGTGTGTGTGTTACTAACTGGGTCTTCTTCTTCTAGCTCATTCTTGCTTCAGCACTTCAAGCTAAAGCATGATTAAAACCAACGCTCGTATCTTTATGTTAAATGTGGTTGATTGGGTTCTGGACTTTGAAATATGAATTGTCTGTTACTGTACCTGTGGTCCTGATATATTAAAATTCGCTCAATATATGGCAGCCATATCAAGCATGGTATGTTGAAAAATACCTGCAAGGACCAACGATGCCAAAAAACAGCTTTGGTAGAGTACCTTCTTGGCTTCGGATCTTAGATATCAACTTAATATTTTGTTAAATTATAAAATTTTACGGTTTCTAGTGTAAATTTACGGTTCCTTCCAATTTCAATTTCGACACTAGACTGCATTGAGCTCAAGAATATTACTTTCTTTAGCAATATTCCTTGGCATACAATAAGTGTACAATCATTATATTTCATTACAACCATATTAAACAATTCTGCACGTCGATTTTTTCTCGTTTCATTGTTTCGAGAAACTGGTTTGATTTTTTGAAGCGAAAGAGAAAATAATTGTTTGCTGCTACATTCCTCCGTTTCTTCCCTTTCTGTAGAGTGGTTCAACTAATTGGAGAACATCACCGTAAAATGACATGTCATTTAGCCGTGTGTCATCCTTATATAAGTAAGGAAGACATACCGTTAGAAGATACTTTGAATCAACGTCTGAAGCAAGCCGAATTCATCTGGCTTGTTAGCTATCTGCTGAGTAAATCGACATATCGTTCTGCTCGGAGAAAGCTGTGTATCAATAGCGTTATTAGCACCTGCTTTATACAATATAAGACAATTTTGTATGAAACCATCCCACACGTCCAACGCAGCAGCAAATCAGTCTATTTTGCAGAAATACCAAGTAGCAAGTTTTCTCAGGAAGCTTCCTCTTTCTCTTCTTACCACTATTTCAACACTCAACATAAAGTATTGGGGGGTATTTATAGTCGATGCAGCCTCTCTTAATTGATTTTCTTATTCTTTCTCAATGTCACGGTTACATGACGAATCATTACACAAGACCTGACCATAGTCCAAATCTCAAAAACTGTCATGATCAGAATCACTATCGTGCATATCACGATACTCCTTCAATATTTCGTTTACACCGAACGATTTTCCCGACATCAAACCAACAGTCCAAACGCTGCAACAAATTAAACAACATTAACATGATCATTAACAGTGAACTGTTATTTACAGTTGATCTTCAGACCAAAACTAAAAGGCGCGCGATATTGTCAAGTGGACTATTTCGTAATGAGCGGCCAGCGGTCAAAATGACTGTCTCAACCGTTCCATGTAGAATTTTTAATTGCGTAAAATCTTTGAGAAGAAAGAGGATAAAATTGTCATGAAAAATACTGTTGACCAAACGAGAAAAAGTTACAAAATTGAATACAGTACAACCAAATTTCAGGGAAATATTAAATGTTGAATTCCAAAAACTGCCAAAATATCTTCCGTCTAGTGTTAAAGAATACCACAAAACACAACAGAATGTGTAACAGCATTATTGACTTGTTACTTGTAAAATATACCGTCACTTCTAAAATTCCATTTCCAGCATTGCTCAGGCCACTGTCTGGTCCATTTCCAACACACTAAATTCCTTTCACATTCATTCATGGATCTAGTGATGAGAAAAGAGAGATAAAAACTGCGAGTCTGTTAGCAGACTGCTAAATCAAGTTTTGTCCTGGTCTTTTAGTATGGAAAATGTGTTGACAAGGACTGAGGTAATAGGGCACAAAGTGTGCCTTTTGGCACATGAATATACTTGTTTTACTTCAGTGCCAATTAATATTAAATGCTTGAAAATACAGCATCAGTTGAGGTGCATAAGAACATGAAACGAGGATATGCAACGAAACGCATTAAAATTGACACACAACATTATAAAATTCTTTCGTGGAATAAAAGGATCATTTAAAGATAAGCCGATATATCACTTCTTTTCTTAAATCTTTTAGTGCAACCATAAGCTGTACAGCAGATCGGCATTTTCTTCTCAAATACACACAAAAATAACAGAAAATGCCACCAAACAGCATAGCATAACAGCTGACAATCCCGTTGAATTCCCACACAAGCGTGCTCTCGTCAGAATTTCAATTAGCGCCGTGCTCAAAGCGTCAGTCGTGACTCTAGTGTAGTATTTTCTAATTAAATAGTAATATTTCTTCTTAGCTAGAGTTTGTTCTGAAGATTTAATGTTTGAAAATATTCCCAAAAATTAACATTTGTCAGTCTGCGCTTGAGATGTTGAGCAACTGTCTGGATAGCCGTATACAGACCCTTGGAATTTTAAGCTACGGAACTTAAGTGCGAATCTGAATTTTATTAATGGCCTTTAGGAATATAAGGCTCGGGCCGGGACAGAGAAGGGGAAAGGATGCGGGAAAGTGTCGGCCAGGGCCTAAGTTAAAGGCACCATACCGCAATTTCCTTGGTGTGACTGAGGAAAAATCCTGGAAAAATATCAATCAGGATTGTCGGCCGCTGGGATTGAACCCAAGTTAGGTGCGAATGCATCCTGTTTACCACGTCCCATAAGTGTTCGAATGGGTTCATGTCGGGCACACATGGTGGCCACATCATTAGTGAGAATTGTCCAGGATGTTCCTCGAACCGATTCTGGGCAGCTTGGGCTCGATGACAGAGTGTATTATCCTGCTGGAACTTCCTATCGTTGTGGAGATACTTGATGTCCATGAAGAGCTGCGAATTTTCATTAAAAGGTGCAACATGTTACTGATGTGTTTAGAACCAGCGGATCCATGCCCCGCGAACACACTCCAAACCAGCACGGCTAGGTTCCATGGCCTCATGAGTCTGTACCACACCCGAACCCTATTAATCAGATCGAAGTAACTAGTACTGTGACTCATCGAACTCCAACACATTTTGCCATTCTACCAGGATCCAATTACTGTGTTCACGAGTATAGGTGAGGCGCTGTATCTCGTGTCGTGATGTTCAAAGGAGCACTCTGCTGGATACTCTGCTTTCATCCCACGGCGCATGGAAAGACGCTGTACTAATCTGCTGGATATTCGTCTGGATTGTACATGAACGTCACTTGAGCTAGTGTCGTTTGTCTGTAACTAAGGACAGTTCTGTCCAGATGTGCCACTGGTTACTGTTATTAAACATCCTTAATCGGTCACTGCGCTGTCCACTGTGTAAAGTAATGTGTCCATGAGGAAGTTTCGGTACAGGTGACATTACGCATCGAAGAATGTTGAATAAGTACACAACAACGGACATGGATTGTCTCATCCGTCTGGCACATATTATCATGCCCGTTCAAACTCCAATAATTCACGTCTCCTTGCCATGGTAGACCATGTTCAACTTGACTCATGATGTAATACTTCACAGTTCATCAAAATCTTGGCATTCGCCCAACATGTCACGTGATAGTGGTGCAACTTATACTGAAATTCATATTGGTATGTGAGTGTAAGTATTCAAATAATATCCATTACTCATAAAAGCTCCCAGAACTGAATATCGAATAATATTCAATGAACTTCGGTTGCTCGAATTTCCCGTCCAATATTATTTGATATTAGAAATTTTGAATAGTCGAATAATGTTTGTAGCACAAGGTACTACTTACTAGTCATAGGGAAAATTGCTATAGTACCATTCTTAACAGAAAAAGAAATGTAAGTAACATAAGCAGAAAAGCAAAAAGAGTAACAGGAGGTATGATATTCCAATACCATATTCGCAGACCTCGGTGTAGGGATGCAAAAAATATCGATATACCGAAATCGGTATCGATATTTTCAAACACCGATATGCTAAACAGTATCAATATACTGAACGATATTGGAGTACTGAAATACCAAACTCTTCTGAAATTCTGTAAAAATGAATACTAATCTATAGATGAATTGGCATGGATCACAGTCTTACTGTGCTTTAGGCACAATGATTTTAATGTTGTTTGGTGAGTCAAAATAAGATGCCACACAACTCTCTGTACACTACGTATTAATTTATAATGATTGGGTTAGATTCAGTGGTATGCTTCAGCCCTTGAGCGACAAGACGCAATTTCTGGAAGCCGATTTCTTGAAAGTTATCTATCCATATTGCCCTTTTTAAGTACACTGATACCGAAGCTATAGAAAAAGAGACTTTATAATCCCGTTCAGTCCATTTGAATTTTGAATTTTGTTTATGGCCTTTAGGCATCTATAAGGCTAAGGCTGGGATGGGGTAGCGGAAAGGATTCGGGAAGGTGTCAGACAGGGCCTGTCTTGAAGATGCCATCTCGGCATTTGCCTGAGGAAAAACCATGGAAAACCCTCAGTCAGGATGGTCGACCGAAGGGGTCGAACCCACGATCTCCCGACCGTTCAGTCAGTCTGTCCGTGTCTAGAAATTAAATCTCTGAAACCACAAGGTGTAGAGGGGTGCTTGAGATATTGTTGGAAAGGTATTGGCTACACTAGCTCAAGAATCGCCGGAACCCACATGATTGGTGCAGTGGTACAGTGTTACAAACGTATTTAAAAAAATCAATTGTTCAAACTACTTCAATTCTGTTATAACTATCTCCAACGCACTTGGTATAAAATTTATTCGACACAATAGAAAAATACCGTGGCTGTCCACTGTCCACGTCCCCAAACACTCTACTTGTCAGTGTTGCCTATTTTCTGTAAAATTCTTTTTTTTTTCAAAATCACTTCCATTACGTTAGACGTAGCAGCAACATTAATCGATACAGTCGAAATATACTGTGGGTGTACCATCCCCAAGCATCGCGTATTCAGTGTTGCCAATTAATTGTTTTAAAATCCAATTTTTCAAATTAGTTCCATTCAATTAGATCTATCTGCACCAAAATTGGAATAAACATTACTGGATACAATAGAAACATTCTGTGGGTGTTGCCGTCCCGGAGAACCCCAACTGTCACTATTGTCAACCTATTTTCTATACAATTCAATTTTTCAAATTGCTTCCATTCAGTTAGAGGTAGCAGTACCAAACTTGGCATAAATATTATACGACACAATAGAAAAATAATGTCGATATCCCCGTCCCCAAGCATTCCGTTGTCAGTGTTGCCGACCTCCGTCTAAACCTCATGAACAACAAGTTATAGAGACGTGCTTGTAGTGTCTTTGGAGACGTCTTGGCTTGACTTGCTCAGGGTCACCGGAACCGTCATGAACAGGGACCGCACTTGTCAGTGTTGCCAAAAATTCAATATTCACTTTCTGAATTTGCTCAAATATTGTTAGCCTTACTCCCCTCCGAACTTGGCATAAACATTATTTGACTCAATAGGAAAGTACTGTGGGTTTTTCCGTCCCTAAGCACTCTAGTTGTTAGTGTGCCAACCTATTTTATAAAAATGAATGACTGCGCCTGAGATGCTATCAGTGACCAGAGGCTTCACGACTGTTATTAGAATCGCAGCGGTTACTTGTTCCTGATTACCAATTTCCTCTCCCTTTCTTTTATCTTTACCGTCGATCGGGGTAACTTTGTCCAGTACGGGGCATTTGTCGGATAATTGCAACGCAGGCAGAAAATGTTAAAGCAATTAATCTGAATTATTTACCATAGACAGAGCAGTTAACAGCACACATTGTGGAATGTTTACACACTGGTAAGTACGATCCAAAGCAATAAAAAAAATAGTTTGCTAAGTAACTACCTAACGCATAAAAATTTTGGTCTTGGTACTTTTAAGGCAACTAGTACTTTCTTGAAAGCTACTGGTGCGGCTTTGTTTTTTCTATGGTAACGTATGTTACTGAAACGAAGCTCATGAATTGTGATTGCAAAATATTGCATACTTTATTTCCTAAAATTATTTTTCGTTTCCTTCAGCCTCGTCGGGGTAACAATGTCCACCTAGAATTTTATAGAAATGCCACGGAATAACCAGAAAGTCTGTCAAAATTTTACAAAAGGTCTACTGATGACGACACTGCAAAAGCCACCAGGTAGCAGGTACTATGTCCACTGTAGCTACCTTTGAGAAAATCCAATTTTAAAGTTTGAAGTTCCCCACAAACTCAGAAAAATTCATTAAATTTCGAACATGTGTATATATTCCATCCCCAGTGGCGTAGGTAAGGGGGGATATATCCCCCCATTGACTCCATCTTTATGAACTTGGAAGGAGAATATTTTCACAAGAAAAGAATGAAGTTATGTTTGGAAACATAATTGTTAGTTAAAATATAAAATGAATTGTAAGGCAGGTAACTGCACTATACTGGTAGCTTACGACCATCCCGATATAATTGTAAGTTTATTGAAAAACAGACAAGGGTCGTATTGTACATTCTACGTTGTAGTTTCACATTTAAGTAGATGTGGTAAATAACCATTAGGACAACCAGTAAAATAAAAATTATTTGACAAAAATATCGTAGCGCCGGTAAAAAAAGAATGAAAAAAAAAAAAAGATTTCTACACTGTAATAAAGAATGTAGTAATTCCTGTACTGATAGTCTCAACAAGGATAGAACAGAGAAAATATTCAATATAAAACATTTAAAATCTATGATTGAAGCAGTTCTTTTCTACGTAGAGAAGAAATAACTTTAACAGACGTCCTCCTTACATTAGATATGAATTATAAATTAAAATACCGGAAAGTTTCGGTTGTAAGATCTAATGTGATCTTTCAGATCAATTATTAAGGGAGAAGATAAACTTTTGTTTAACTTTATTTCCTATGGGCAATGTGACTACGACCTGTCACGATCATACGAGGGCAACGCTTGTTAAATTTCACAAACATCCATGTAACAGGTAGAATTCGAACCCGCAACCTTGGAACCTAACGCCTCAGACCACAGTACTACTTCGGTCGACTATAATGGGTGAAGAGTCTAACCATTAAAGTCAATTATTGAAATTTGCGATCGAGTTTAAATTAAGGAATTTTTTGCCAGACTAAATGCAGCTGAATGATTTTCTGCATTAGCGGATGAAACTCTTAATATCACCTACATGGGAAAACTTTGTTCTGAACTACGTCAATGATGAGTGATTTCTTAAAAAGTATGCACTGAATCAGTAACAATTTGGCAGATCTTCCCCTAACGTAGTGTTGGCCAGAAAATTTTAAAGAGACAATGTTAGGATTTAGCGAAAACGATTTGTCAAATTTGATAAATTCTAGTGTTAATTCCGAGATCTTATTCTATTAAGAATGTGGTGTAGGTAGCAGTTTGCTGGGAAATTAAATAATAATATTGAAATAAAATTGAATATATAAAAATATTCAAGACATACTGTAACAGTACCCTGCTGCGATTTATGTATATTGTGCAACACACTCACACAATGTGGGAGTATTTAATACCAATCATATTCAACTGATATCGGATTATTTAGGATCAATTGGAACACTTATATTTTATGTCCGCTTACGGAGAGCGCATTATTTGTGGGATTATAGAAAGTGCACCTATAGCACAAAAAAAAAAATATGAAGTACGAGAAAAGATATAAAAGTATAACGCAATCCATGATTTTAAAGAATTAACCCAATTTGTGTTCGAAGCAATTGTCCAAATTTCTTTATTCAACAATTTCACAAGCTCACATTAAAGGCATGTAATGAATTTAATGCATTTATAATTTATTCGTTATTTTATTCGATTAAATTGGTATTTCAGCTACGATTAACCGTTGTACATATTCTTACAAAAGGAACACCTTCAGCTTCACTTAGTAGAAGCTGTGAATAATGCCAAAGATGCTGTTATAAAATTTGAAAGAGCTAAAGCAAATTGTCTGAAGAAAAACAAAGCAAGTCGCAGTATATTTGAGTTTGGAAGAATCTATGAAAATATTTACAGAAATCCAAAAAATGAAGTCTAATTACAGGATAAGACATGCTCTTTCACTTATGAGTATGTATTCCGAATTTTTCTTAGAGTTTTCACGGATTTGGGGGAGGTTCAAAGAAGATCTGGATATGAAATTAGATAAAAAAAACTCAGCGTCTTTTAAAATTACACCGAAAAACTTCTGAAAGTGATTCCTCACATCAAAACAAGACAAAAGTTCCTCAGACAAATTTTCGAATATTAAGGGGTCCGAAAGCGTGGGAACATGAAATTCAGAGCTTCATATATCTAACATCACGAAAAGTAGAGCTGATGTGGCATGGTTCCGTCAAAGACTAAATATGCACTATCGCAAAATGCATCTTTCAAAATTACACAATAGGCGCGCAAGGGATTCCCCAGAGGAATTAGAGGATTCCCAGAAATTATCTAAAGTAAAGATGGGTCGAAATGAGCATGAATGGGACGGTTTTCACCAGGAAACAATAATTCGTTTGTGTCAACTCGATATCTCTAGTAGACTTCATACACCAAACAATTTTCTTTAAAAAAAAAAAAGTCGTTGCATAAAAAGCAAGTGTAAGAATTGCATAATTTCATCGAATGTTTTATTCATTTATTATCGAAGAGATCGCATATCATTTTCCGATTGGATGCTGGGGATGACGTATGCCGTCCTTACATGGGAAGTCTTTTAATTCATGCTCATTTCGACCTATCTCTACTTCACAAATATCCCGGACTCCACTACTTCCTTTGGGGAATCCCTTGCGCGCCCATTTCGGAATTTTGAAATATGCTTTTTCAAATAGATTAGGTTTGAACTCTTTGAGGGTACCACGCCGCATCAACTTTACTGCTCGTGGTGTTAGAAATATGGAACTCTAAGAATCATTTTCCCACGCTTTCGGCACCCTGTAGCTCCGAAACTGCACATTTCGAAAATTTGACACACTAGTTGCGACTTTCGAAAGCGAAACTAATAAAAGTGCAAGGAACAAAAGTGCAAAAGAAGCATATCAGATTTCCAAGCTTTTTAAAATGCTTCAGATGTTGTACAACCTGCACCCACATCTACGCCAAAGATTATACTTTATACTCTGAAACGAATAAATATGAATATCTTTGAAAAATTCAAATTTTCAAATGTGTCTGAACGGACTTGTAGTTTTACAAGAGAAAACTGTCATCAAAGTGAGCGAATAAGAATTAGTAAATGTTGGTCGAGAAACTCTTCGTTCTTGCCAAAATCCAACCTGATGTTTCAAATATGGCTAAATTTGTATTAGAATTATGGCTGAACTAAGCAAACTATACGGATACTATTCATGCATTTAATACTTTTCCGCACAATACCGTAACTGTGCTAAAATTATAGGCTCCGAAATATATTCTATATATATATATATATATATATATAT